>VDFB02369221.1:0-70905 GCA_007258455.2 Sequoia sempervirens
GCTTGACCCACCAAAGGAAAATCATATTTTTATACTCTCCAAAACAAAACCAGATATGGGTATTTGTTATTCTGAAGAAAACAATTTTACTTTGATACTTTCTCTCACGGAGCTCGACCATTTAGATTTCCATCTGTATTCTTGTTATTTCATACAAAAACCACATATGGGCTGTCACTGCAAGTCATAATTTTTGTATTTAAAATCAAACCCCAAATGTGGGTACATGGGAAACAAAATCTGTATATTATTTTGTATTCAATTTATGGGCTCGACCCATCTAACTGGTGCTTTACTTTGAAATTTATGTGGCTTTCTCATTGAACCCTTCAAGGGTAAACTGAAAATTGTAATATTCAGAATTGTGTTTCAAAACCCCAATGTGGGCTTTCTGGAAAAGACTTTGTGTAGTCAAGCAAAACCTGGCTTTTCTTTTGTTATTCTGAAATTTTAATCTCCTCCATATGAGTACTTGATATCTAGAGGAAAATTGAGCATTTGTCTGAAAACTCCCATATGATAAAACATTTAACTTGTTCTGAGAAAAAATACCCATATGGGTAGATTGGAAATGATGAAAATCTATACACTTGACCTGAAACCCCAAAGTGGCTATGCTGACAGTAATGAGGAAACACTGGATTTATTTAGAGGTCCATGTATTTTCTGAAAACTGTGATCTCCATACGTAAATCTGAAATCAATTGTGGGTATATGAGAAAACAACAAAAACTGTATGTGTAAAAATCTGGACCTAATTCACATGGTATTTCCACTTTTCTTAGCTTTCTCCATGGGAATGTTGTATAAATATTATCTTTAACAAGACCTTTTCCTGGGTATATAGTATTCTGAATACACACATCTTGTTTGGATTGCATTAAAAAACTGTCACATAGACTTATAAGATTCTGAAAAATATCTTGAAAACCCACTTATGAATTCAGATTTAGAAGAATTACCTACCATATTCTTTTGGTTTCACGTTGCCTGAAACTTCCACATATCTGCATTCTAAAGTTTCTTCTTGCACCTTTTGTTTACACTTCAGGTACATTGACATGCTATGTTTTGAACTCTCATGCTTTTTGTAAACTTGTTTATTCTGGAAATGAATCTTGTGTATCTAAATCTTTGCCAAATCTGTTCATGTCTATTTTGCTTGATACTTGTAACCTTTTGATGATATTCTTGAATGAACAGTGTACCTTGATTGTTGCCTTCTGCCAAACAGTGATTCATAATTATATTTGAAGTAGCATTTCAACCAAAGTGAACTAGTTGTCCTTGTTGTACCTTTCCTTTATCAAATACATCAGATATTGTATTGATGTTTGTCATTCACTGATAGAAACTACAACTCCTTCACTTGTCTTCATTATGTACAATTGCTAGTGCATAGTTCCTTTCTCCAATGACAATCTGAGACAGAAACAATACCTTTATTCTCTTTATTGAACAATGTTTCTTTATGATCAAGCATCATGAGACTAAATGATAACAAAACCCCATGATGATATTGTGATTCCAATTGAACTCACTGCTTGATCAGTTGAGAAGTATTTATTCCTTCTAGCATGATAATTATACTGCTCTCACACACAGGAATCCCTTGATTTAATTTTGTAGGTTGTTGGTCCATCTCGCTACTTATGCATTCACAATCATGCACTTTCTTTGATCAGATTTGCCAGTTACTTTACCGATCTTGTCACCTTGCTCCGATGGAATTCTGAGAATTCTTTCACTGGTCTTTATTATGTAAAACTGTTAATGCACAAATGCTTCCTTGAATGAAGAAAAATTGAGACTCATACATACCTATATCTCTTTTATTGAATAATGCCTTTTGTAATTAGGCATTATGTATGCCTGTTCACTCTCAGAAATAGGAAATAGTTGTAGCATAACATGAAACAAGATACATTGTTTTTTATAGCAGCAGAACATGACCATACAACAATATTGTGATGAACGTACTCAATTGAATCAATGAGCCAATTTAAACTAACGGTCCACCTGTAGCTTTCAGAGAACACTTTCTGCTTGTTATGAGTGGACGGTTAGTTTGATGGCTTGAAAGATGAACTCTGTTTTACTCTTTTAGTTGTATATTTCTCCTTTTCTCGATAAATATGATGATGTAATCTCTTATCAGCCCACTTGTAATGAATAAGGGCAGCATGCCGAGCTCTACCCTTGTGGGAGCCCATTTTTCTCCACATGCTTGGTCTTTGAATAATAATCAGCTTCGTGACTTTCCCTATACCTTAAGATATAACAATGTTTAATCCAGCTCCACCAATTGAGTTGTGGCAAAAAATTGGTAACAGTTCTCTTTATATACAAAGGGAAAAATGCAAGCTACAATTGTAAGGTACAAAGCAAAGTTTGAGAAAGACATCATTAGAGAGTACAGATTTCTACATCAGGAATAACAAAGACAAGTATGGAGCTGCATTTGCAACAACAGAAAGCTACAGAGCATAATGGAAGAGTAGCATAACATCATAGTTGTGGAGTGCCTAGGTAAAAGGTAATATACTTGATAACAATAAAAGCATCCTATGACATGAGAATGATCAAGGGAAAACAAGAGTTTGCAAGATAATCATCAAAGAGACAACATGTTATTCAAGGTTTCAGATAGCTGATGAAAAATGAACTAACAGCCATTTCATTAATGCATGATTGGAACAGCCAAGAAGCAATTTCAAGCTGTGATATAAGGGAATACATTGGGAACAACATAGAACTCCCTTAGTTTTGAAAATGCAAGAGCAATCTCAAAGAAATGCATAAGCCATTGTAAACAGAAAAGTATCAGGATTTTGCTTTTTATGCAGAATAAACCCTCAATGAATGATGAAATATAAGTATGGCCACAGTCTCAACATGGGAGAAACAAGTAAATATCGGTGAAAGAATCAAATACACGGCCATAGATTTGATTAAAAGTCTCATCTGAGAAAATACATTCAAAATAGCACAGAGGCCGCAGCTGCAATCTAGAAGGGTTTTTACATATACTGAAATAACATGAAAATCAAATATCCACTTGCAATATCAAAAGAATAATAGAGGCCAAGTTAAATTTTCTTTCATGACGGCCATCACACTTTCAATGGGAAGCAAAATGTTCAGCTCGAATGGAGTTAACTCAAAAATCCCTCAAGCTAGGGTTTTCAAATAAAATGAAATCAAGCCCAAAAGGAGTTATAACCTATAGGAGGCAAGAATATTTGACTATTATTTCTTACTGGAGAGTTCTATGAAGAACCCACATTTTTTTTGGGTTATTTTTTCTAGTACACTTAGAGAGACAAATGTTATAGAAACTTACCCCAAGTTTCTGTAGAAAAAACTTCATTGAAATTGAGGGTCTCCTATTTCATAACTTCTTCTCAGAAAGATTTGGCCAGAGTAAGCACCAGAGGAAAGAGGTCGACGTGGAGATTTTACACAAAAAATACATTCAAAAAAGCATTAAAAAATGTGTACAAGTCGCGCCCTAATCATGGGAGTTCCAAGTTAAAAGCTCGCTTGAAAGAATGCTCATGTCGGCGAAAGCAAACATAAGCCAGAGACAAATTTCACAAGCAAAAGAACCATCAGAGATATCACAAGGCTGCGGCCAGAAGTATTTCGTAAAGCTTTGAAACAGAGAAAATTTTCTAGATTCAACTGAGAATCAAACTTACCATATGCAGAGCTTCCAAAATCTTCAAAATGGTGTTCAATATAGACGTTTCCAGCTCAATAAACATGGCTAGGGTTTCACTATGGCAGCGCAGCAAATGAGCTTGAAGTTTCCAGAAGAGAAAATGATTAAAATGTGGAATTATTGAAATGAATGTCTCACATTCATTTTTAGGGTTCATACCCTAGAAAGGCACGATGAAGTGGAGGCAATCTTTTCCCTTTAGTTTTTATTTAAAAACTTTATCTATTCTTTCATTGTGGTCGTGGCATTTTCTTTGCCTTTGAAGACTTCTTTGAATTTCGTCTAATACTTTATCACTTAAGTCTTCTATTTTTGCTTATTTTCTTTTTTGCCTTAAAAGTAAATATCTATTTAAAATGATGTATAAAAACAATTTTTTAAATAAGTATTATCTTCCAACATAAAAGAATGCCAAGAAGAGATTATAAACTTTATTTGCATTTTTTCAAAATTGTAATCTTTATTTAAAATGATGAATTATAAATCATTTTTGAATAAATGATATCATGAAATGCAAATGAATAGTGATTTGAATGTAATTTCAAATTATAGGACTTGGTCAAAAGGAGATCAAATAGGGATTTAATAGCTGAACTTAAATCATGGAGATAATTGAGGAGTTTGAGGCACTTGATAAACAGTTCTACTTTCAGTTATGAGTTCCAATTGATTGAAGTTCAATCAAGGAGTGATTTGAGGCCTAAAACTAGAGTTCACATTCTGTTATGACCCTCTTTTAGAGGGATTTTCAGTTGCATACGACCAATGAGGTTGTTTTGTGTTTGGAGAACTCTTTATGCATGTTTGAATTTCTCAATAGTCACATGCCTTGTTTGGAGGAGAAGGTGAACAACACATCATATTTTTGGAGCCAAGATTCAAATTCCAATTTTGGAGACTTTTCTATAAGTCTATCTTCTCTCCCATTTCTTAGGGCTAGTTCTGATTTTGGTGGCTACAAGGCAGATTATCCTTGCTTTGTAACTCATTTTTCTTGTAATTTCTTGAGATTTGTAATACAAATATTCCTTATTTCTCAATTGAAAGTTTATTTCCTTCACCTTATTTCTTTATTGTTTAGTATTTGTTGTGAGCAGGATTAAATATTGAATTATTTCATTATTTTGTCAATTCCTCCAATACTGAATGCATAAGATATCATGTCATAGTGCAGGTCTTAATTTGTGCTTTCATCCTCATGCATAAGAATTTGTGAAAACATCATTGTTTTCCTTCTTCCAAGCATAAGTCCAAAGCCTTATACCAAAATCATTTTTGCAGACATAAATCTTTGTGTTATGAAATTATATAACTTTATTGAGTCTTTTGTGAGTTTTATCAAGTTTCAAACCTTTTTATCAATTGGTGAATCACCTTATTTTCCAGTTTTAGTATTTGCTTTATCCTTCTATCCTTTTTCCCCTCTATTGTAAAAACCAATTTTACAAGAAAATCCAAAGGGAACCGGCCCAGAACCTAGAGGTCTATTCTCACCATAGGATACCCACAACCTAAGAACAGTAACATGTGCACAGGATTTAAGAGTTTTTCAACTTGTCTTAGGGTGCAAATCCCTATGTTAACAATTTTGGCACACCTAGTGGGACATTGAACTATTTCTTCAGTTCAAAAAGAGCTTATTTTGCTAATGTAACAGTGTGAGCAGCAGTTTTTAGCCTTCTAGAAGAAAAAAATTTCACACTTGGCGACTCCAGATCTTGGTTTTAGCAGTTTTCAATAAGGAAGCATATGATAAGTTATCAAAGAAGTCCAATAGCAGAGCCTGTAGAACATTCAGAGCTACCAGCAAGAAGTACCAGAGTTGTAAGGAGAGCAACAAACCCTATTTCATCCTTCAACAATCCTTTGTTTGTAAGTTTTGCAATTCAGATTTCAATTAGTTCTACTATTTCAAGTAGTTCATCAAGTGATATTAGCTCTCTAGTAATCCATATGGCTCATCCTCCACCTAGGAATCAGCCTTTTGTTTCATTTGATCAAGGAATCCCCTTGAATTTAGCCCAGCATAATGATATTCCAGCTACAGCCCTTAAGAGCTTACCATTCTTTACTGGTGAAGATCACACAACAACTATTGAGCACATTCGAGATGTGGCTTCGTTGTGTGGTTTGCATCATATTACTGAGCAATACATTGCAGTAAGGCTCTTGGCAGCCTCTTTCAAGGGAAAATATTTTTAGTGGTTCAGAGGGTTACTAGTAAATTCAATAACAACATGGGATTAGCTTGGAGAAAAGTTGAACAAGCAATTTGAAGATAAATCAAATCATTTGTCACTGGTGGAGCAACTCGCTGCCATCAAAAGAGCACCACATGAACATCTAGTGGACTTCAACTATCGATTCAAGAAGACCTAGAATTGAATTCCAACCATGATAAAGCCATCTAATGATCATGCTTTTTTGTATTACTTAAAAGCATTAAATAGTGATATTGCAGTTTTGATCCAATCTTTGGGAGGGGATACATTACCAGCAGCATTTGATATTGTTGCTAGGGCTAACAATAATTTGATTCAAGTAGGTAAGTTAGCCCCAAGGCCTCCTATGCCCTATTTTGTTGATATATGGCCAATTATCCCAGTTTTATCACCTATTGTAGTTGTTGTTCCTGCATTTCCAGCCTTTAATTCACAAGTAGCAGCTCAAGAGCATGTTGTTCCTAACTGATTTCAGGAACTAGTTAGCATAAAAGAGCAAAATGAGAATATTCAAAAAACCTTACAGACCTTTGGTAATGAGTTGGTTAATATCAAGAAACAGCAAATTCAGCCACCATACCAAGCCCCTTACCAAGCTCCATATCAGTCAAATCCTCAAATTCAGAGGAGGAATTTCAATCAAATTCCTTTCTAACCTTATAATTCCAATGCCTCTAGTTCATCTAAGGAGGTAGTTCCTGTACAAAACAATTTAGTTGTTGATTATGAATGGTGTTTTCCATGTAATCAACCACATAACCAGTCTACCTATTCCAATGGAATTCTCAATCAAGCACTAATGGTGTAAAGTAGTGTTGTTCCAAAAAATTATCACAAGAGGCTCATGAACAGCAGTCTACTCATGCAAAACAGGGGAATCCGGATGTCACTTTCATGATTTGTCAAGGTGAGGAGTTTTGTGGGGTTAATAATCCACAGAATCAGTTAAGTAACCCTATAGCAGCCAATACAAGGAGTAAGAAAAGGGTTGTTGATTTGGGACAACAAATTGATGAAGACAGAAATCAAACTTCCACAAGTTCACAAGGACAAGTTAAATCTTCTACTACATAGAATGGTCAAGTTCTACCAAGAACACAATTTGTGGTTGGCAAAGATCAGCCTAGAGCTCAGGTTCAATTAGCATAAGCTCAAAAAAATGTTGTTGTTCTTAAAGGACAGCAAAAGGTTGGTGTTGGTAATTTTAATATTTTAGAGCATATGAAGAAGACTAATGTTAGTGTTTCAATGTGGGATTCATTGGCTCTTCCTGGGCAAAAGGATCGCTTACATGAGGCTCTGTCAAAATTTTCTTTGTCTGATGAAGTTTTAGATTAGCAACCTGTTAAAGTCGTGCTTACTAATGACTCTCCTGAAAAGAAGGAATAGCCTACCAAGGTAGTTAAACTACCCCCTTTCTATGTTTCTTTAATTGTTGGCCAGCATTTAGTTCATAATTGTATGATTGACTCTAGGGCCAGCAGTTCAGTAATGCCCAAGCAAATTGTAGACAAGCTTGGAATAGAATATGAGCCATTAGAAAAAGGGGTAGTCCAACTAGATGGTACTGTTGTTAAAACAATAGGAGTCATTAAAAATCTAATTCTTACATTGCATGCATGTCCAAACTTTTCAATACCTCTGGATGTTTATGTCATAGAGTTGCCTCCATACTTTGCAATTTGTCTTGTGATTTCACAACTAAGATTGGAGGATACTTGTCCTCTGATTGGTCTCATATATTATTTAGGACTAGGTATGGAACCAAAGTCACTATCAAGTCAGAACCTGTTGCTAAGAATCATATTGAGCCCTATAATCCAAGTGTTGTCAATGCAGCAGCTGTTGTAAATTGTGCTTTGTTTGATCAAGAAGACATTACTGCAGCCAATGAGACTACTACTTGGATAGAGGATATTCCATATATTTTGTTGGATGATTGGGCAGTAAAGAATGTTTAGATTTCTTCAAGTGAACAGCTTGAAGAGGTAAATTTGGGAATTTATATGATGCATGAATTTGATTCTGTTATGCCTAATTTGGAAAAAAGTGTTGAACAACAGTCAGATCAACAAATAAATGAAGTTTGGAAGCTATTCTTTGATGGTTCAAGGAGTAGAAATGGTGTTGGAGGTGGTTGCATGCTTATCTCTCTAGCTGGTGAGAAATATTATTCTGCATTCAGGTTCACATTCAGCTGCACCAATAATACAGCTGAGTATGAAGCTCTGATTCATAGTCTTCAATGGGAAAAAAGAGAGGTATTTGTTGTTTACAAGTTTTTGGTGATACAAAACTAATCTTTAATCAGGTTAGAGGTATCCATACTACTAAGAATGATCTTATCAAGTCTTATAAGCATAGAGTATGGGATCTTATTGAAAATTTTCAAGGTTTTAATTTGCTGTCAATTCCCATAACTAAAAATAATCATGCTGATAGAATAGCAGCCATAGGTGCTCAATATGATATCCCAAATGATATTAGTAATTCAAAAGAATAGATGTAAAAATTATTGTTAGGTCATCAATTCCTAACAATAATGAACATTGGCAAGTTTTTGACAGTGATCAGCAAATCATCAATTTCCTAAGAGAAGAAGCAGAGTTTTCCAATGATAATCAAGAGAAACTTAAAAAGCAGTATGAAGACCAAATCATACAGCTGAAAACCAACAAACTACCCAAAGGCTTGGTTACTTTGGAATCCATTTTCAATACAAATGATCAATTCATAAAGGAGAAAGCCAGTTTGCAGATTAAAGAAGATCATTATGAAGGTGTTGAGATCTTCAAAGATAAGCTTTTAAATCTTGGTAAGGTATGCACTTTAGAAGAAAGGCATGCTTTTATTTTACTTTTTCCAGAGTTCAGTGATGTTTTTGCATGGGAATGCTCAACTATGAAAGGTTTTGATCCTTCTATTACCCAGCATACTATTGAACTTGAACCAAATGCCAAGCCTGTAAGACAAAAACAAAGGCCACTTAATCCCAAGCTTGAGTCGCTCATGATCAAAGAATTGAATAAACTCATTGAGAGTGGTATCATTTATCCAATTAAGCATACCTCTTGGGTATCTAATATTGTACCTATGAGAAATAAAAGTGGTGAAATCAAACTTTGTGTTGATTTCAGAGATCTCAATAGAGCTTCCCTGAAAGATTGTCACCCTTTACCTTCAATGGAAAAAAAAATTCAAGTTGTTTCAGGTTCTAAGAGATTCTCCTTATTAGATGGATTCTCAGGATATAATAAGATCCTTGTTAAGGAAGAAAATCAATTTAAGACAACATTTACAACTAAATAGGGTACAATGGCTTACAAAAGGATGCCATTTGGTTTATCAAATGTTGGAGCTACTTTTCAGAAAGCTATGGACATGGCTTTCAGATGTTTGATGTATAAGATTGTGTTAGTTTATTTGGATGACATAACTGTTTTTTCAAAGAATTCAAATGAACACTTTGATCACTTGAGAAAGATCTTTGAAAGGTGTAGAGAGTTTGGTGTCTCTCTCAACACAAAGAAATTTGTCTTTGTTGTTCATGAAGGTAAATTACTTGGATACATTGTGTCAAAGCATGGAATTTCCATAGATCCAGAAAGAGTAAGTGCAATTATTTCTCTTCCTTTACCAGCACACAAAAAAGGTTTACAAAGTTTCCTAGGTAGAATCAACTTTGCAAGAAGATTCATCCCAGATGTTGCTGAATAATTAGTGTCTTTGACTTCAATGTTAAAAAAGAATGTTTCTTTTAGTTGAACTAAAGAAGGAAAAAGGAGCTTTCAACTTATCAAAGAAGCTCTTGCAGCTGCTCCTACTTTGTTGAATCCTGATTTTTCAAAGGATTTTATTCTATATGCATATGGTAATATTGATAGTATTGCAGCTATGCTAGTTCGGGAGAATGATCATGGGTTAGAGCAGCCCATAGATTTTTTCATTCAAAATCTTAAGGACTATGAACTTATTTATTCCTTTATTGAAAAGCATGTCTTAGTTGTTATCAAAAGTTTAAATAAATTTAGACATATGCTTTCAAATAACAGAACTAAATTGTTGGTTGCTCACCCTTCAGTCAAGGAGTTTTTGTTGAATAAAGATCTGAATAGTAAAAGGGTTGGTTGGGTGACTAAGGTGATGGAGTATGACCTTGAAATCAAGGTTACCAAGTTGATAAGAGGCAAGGGTCTCTGTGAACAACTTACAGAGAATAATGACAGCAATACAAAAGAAGAGGAAACTATCATTTTATCTCATCAGGATGAGGAACTAATTGTTGCACCTGTTACTTCTATAGGTTGGGTGAAAGAAATGACACATTTCTTATTAACTGGTGAGTGTCCTCCTTATTTGACTAAATCAAAAAGAAGGTACTTTAGATTACAGTCAATACCTTATGTTCTTTTGAATGGTTTTTTGTTTCAAAAAGATTTTCATGGTGTACTGCTTAGATGTATTGAAGTTGATCAAATTGATAGAGTGTTATACAAGTTTCATGATGAACGAGTTGGTGGTCATTTCTCTCCAAGAGCTACAACTCTTAAAATAATGAAAGGAGGCTATTATTTCCCTACCTTATTCCAAGATGCTCATTCATGGGTGACGAAGTGCAAAGAATGTGTTATATTTGTAGGAAAAGAGAAGTTAGCAACCCTTCCATTACAACTAGTTCATATTGAACAGCCTTTTACGAAGTGGGGCTTAGATTTCATTGGAGTCATAAACCCACCATCAAGTGCAGGCCACAAGTGGGTGCTCACAGCCACTGATTATTTTTTGAAATGGACTGAAGCTGTAGCAATTAAAGAAGCAAATGAAACAGTTGTTCTAAACTTCTATGAAGAACTGATAACCAGGTTTGGAGTTCATGAATCTATTGTTTCAGATAATGCACTTGCTTTCATAGGAACTAAGATATCTGAGTGGGCTATTAGAAATTGTGTTTATCTAAATACATATTCTAACTATTATCCTCAAGGAAATGGACAGGTCGAGTCCACTAATAAGAACCTTCTGAGGATTATCAAGAGAACTATGGAAGGTAATCAAAGAACTTGGCATACCAAATTGAAATCAACCTTGTGGGCTGATAGAATTACATCAAAACGGTCAACAGGATTTTCACCATACATGCTTATGTATGGAAAATAGGCAAGGCTACCTATTTCACTTGAGCTCCCAGCCCTTGATCTGGTAAATTGGCTTGATATGATTGAAGAAGAGCCTATGACAACAAGATTGGCTCAACTAATTGAACTTGAAGAGACTAGAGTTGAAGCAATGAAGAAGATTGAGCAACATCAAGCTCAAGTGAAAATATCATTTGATAAGAGGGCATCTCCAAGAGTATTCCAAGAAGGTGACATAGTTCTGAAGTGGGATGAGCTGAAAAGCAAACCTGGAAAACACTCCAAACTTGATGCATTCTGGATTGGGCCTTACATCATTATTGAAAAGAAACAACATAATGCCTTCCAATTGTCTAAGTTGGATGGTGAACTAGAGCTAATCCCAGTAAATGGAATTCACCTCAAGCATTTCTTTTGAGGTAGGATCTAATCTATACATATTTCAGTAGGTTCTAGATGTTTAATAAGTGCTTTTGCACATAGATTAATTGCATATGAGTTTTCCCTAAGTGTTGTTTTGTACAATTGGTAGTTTACTTTGAGTTTTGTTGGGGGGAAATAAGGAAAATATAAACTTTGTTCTTACTAGTTATAGTTCAATGAGATAGACACTTCTTATTTATAACATAGAATAGAGCTTCAATGTCATCAACAACAAATGTATACCCCATGGGACTGTAACTACTAAAAACAAAGTTACATGCAGTTACAACAGAATAAAGGAGCTCTATACAAGGTTTTATTAATCATAAAAGGCATAAATGGATTCCATACCCAATGGATAAGCAAGGCAACTGGCCTATTTTGTTTAGCAGGAAAACACCCCTAAGAGGTCGCCAGAATGTTACTAATTTTATCTTCCTACTTAAAATTAGTGAATATTTAATTAGTTATTTGGTGGGGTATAAAAGTTTTAATGCATGGTTCATCCAATGAACCTTTGTTTCCTGAATGAAGGGTTTTAGAAGAATTGATTTATTAGAGTTATTCAATAGTTTGACTGAAACTGTTGAATAATCCGGACAAAGCAACAAACAATTCATTTAGAAAACAAAAATTCAGAGAAATGAAGTATTAAGTCATTGTTTTCTACAATGTTTGTCATTGTTGATTATCAAAAAGAAATTGCGGATCTAAGAGAAAAAATGCAGAAATAATCATTCATTTTAATTATAGAACATGTATTCTAAACAATTGCAATTTCATTGTTTCAAGTTATGTAATTGAAACAAACTCAGATTGTTGATCATAAGTCATTGCATATCATGAACAATTGATTTATTATGAGATATGTTTTTGTAACCCCCACACAAGCCATGGGTTATGACTAAGTTGATTAAATTCAACAATAACTATAAACCATACACCTAAAAATCAACTAAAAAGAAGAAAAACACACAAAAGGAAGGTCATGTCCATCATTGCCTGGGAGGCTGATGTAGGGTTGACTTGTTTCTTTCAGCTTGATCTCCTATTTCTTCAACTCCTTTGCTCTCGAGTTCCATAACCTACAGTGATAGTGAAATTGTGTTAGAGCTCAGGGCATGATATCCAATTGTATGATTATCAACAGATATATGATCTATAGTCATTATCAAATTGAATTAACTTAGTCAACATCCACAAGGTACATGAAAGAACTACAAGGCCAAATCATCAAAAGGAATCATTGAGTTCACTTTTTTACTAACTAGTTTGTTTCATGTGTAGATACAGGAAAAGTTTTGTTGCTGATTTTAAAAAAAAAAACTTCAGCGTGTGGGGTAAAACATGGCTCCCACAAGGGTTGAGCTCGGCATGTTAAGTTATTAAATTATGAGCTCAATTGAGCTATTTAAGAGGGAAATTCAATGTTTAAGGTCATTATATCAATTGTTCAATGATATTGAACAAGAATACATGTTAAGTTCATGAAGCATCACTTTAAGGAACTACTGATGTAATAACAACAGTGATACCAGCAGAGTATTCATCATAAGGTTAACATGGTGTTTTAGAACTTCCAAAAAATAGTCTCATATGAGAGAAAAGATTATATCGTCATGATATATGTATAACCTTTTATGTATGATTCAAGTGCATATAATATTTCATGACAGATTTTTTGATAGTACAGAAAGGAAAAAAATCATTTGCCTTAGTGAACAAGTTCAAAAGGAGGTTGCAATATTAAGTCATCAAAAGCAAAGTTAAATGCATATTCAAGAGATAGCATGATTTCATTTTCATAATCATTGATTATAATGAAAGCTACAAAAATACCCATTTTTCAAAATGAAGAAATCAAGTGGTTCTCTTTATATACAGAGGAAAAAATGCAAGCTACGGCTGTAAGGTACAAAGCAAAGTGCTAGAAAGACATCATTAGAGAGTACAAATTTCTACATCAAGAATAACAAAGGAAAGTATGGAGCTACATTTGTAAAAAAAGAAAGCTACAAATCATAATAGAAGAGTAGCATAACATCATAGTTGTGAAGGAGTGCCTAGGTAAAAGGCAATATACTTGATAACAATAAAAGCATCCTATGACATGAGAATGATCAAGGGAAAATAAGAGTTTGCAAGATAATCATCAAAGAGACAGCATGTTATTCAAGGTTTCAGATAGCTGATGAAAAATGAACTAACAGTCATTTCATTAATGCATGATTGGAACAGCCAAGAAGCAATTTCAAGCTGTGATATAAGTGAATACATTGGGAACAACATAGAACTCCCTTAGTTTTTCAAATACAAGAGCAATCTCAAAGAAATGCATAAGCCATTGTAAACAAAAAAGTATCAGGATTTTGCTTTTTATGCAGAATAAACCCTCAATGAATGATGAAATATAAGTATGGCCACAGTCTTAACATGGAGAAACAAGTAAATATCAGTGAAAGAATCAAATACATAGCCATAGATTTGATTAAAAGTCTCACATGAGAAAATACATTCAAAACAACACAAAGGTCGTAGCTGCAATGTAGAAGGGTTTTAACATTTATTGAAATAACATGAAAATCAAATACCCACTTGCAATATCAAAAGAATAATAGAGGCCAAGTTAAATTTTCTTTCATGACGGCCATCAAACTTTCAATGGAAAGCAAAATGTTTATCTTGAATGGAGTTAACTCAAAAATCCCTCAAGCTAGGGTTTTCAAATAAAATGAAATCAAGCCCAAAAGGAGTTATAACCTATAGGAGGCAAGAATATTTGACTATTATTTCTTACTAGAGAGTTCTATGAAGAACCCACATTTTTTTGGGTTATTTTTTCTAGTAAGCTTAGAGAGACAAACGCTATAGAAACTTACCCCAAGTTTTTGTAGAAAAAACTTCATTGAAACTGAGGGTCTCCTATTTCCAAACTTCTTCTTAGAAAGATTCGGCTAGAGTAAGCACTAGAGGAAAGAGGTTGACGTGGAGATTTTACATAGAAAATACATTCAAAAAAGCATTAGAAAATGTGTACAAGCCGCACCCTAGTCATGGGAGTTCCAAGTTAAAAGCTCGCCTGAAAGAATGCTCATGTCGGCCAAAGCAAATGCAAGCCAGAGATAAATTTCACAAGCAAAAGAACCATCAAAGATATCATAAGGCCGTGGCCATAAGTCTTTCTTAAAGCTTTTAAACAAAGAATTTTTTCTAGATTCAACTGAGAATCAAACTTACCATATGCAGAGCTTCCAAAATCTTCAAAATGGTATTCAATACAGACGTTTCCAACTCAATAAACGTGGCTAGGGTTTCACTATGGCGGCTGATGAGGTAAAAATAACCTCATCATAATAATGCCATAAAGACATTTTTCACATATTCAAATCCCTATCCTCTGCCAATTAATTAAATTTTAGGAGAAATAATTGCTTAACTTTTAGTGAGAAATTGTATAAACTTTATTTCTTTTGATTTCTTGAAGTATTTTGCCAATACATATTTAATGGGTAATTTTAAGTGTTTTGTAGATAATAATCGGTCATCAAGTTGCAGATTAAAAGCATTCAACCAGCACGTGCTCCAGAACAGGTTGAAGATGTATGTTGGAAATATGCTCCAGAACTTTAGGGTGATGAACCGAAGATATAGTTACTCTTTAAAGTTTTTATTTTTGTTATGCTTTGAGTCAAAAACTTTATGGCTCAACTTGAGCCTCTTAAATACTATTGTAATGGGTTTTAAAAACATACGAGTTATTTGTAGATTTGTTTTAGATATTTTCAATGGTTATCCATACCTTATGAAATATAGGATTTAGTTAGAGTTTTTCTATAAAAGATGTAATCTCTAGAAGCAAAACATCTGGTGACAAAAGTAATGTTATACTGTCAAAATGTTTTCTGAAGTTTATGAATAGAGAGATTGTTATCTAAAATTTATGAGTTATGAGTTATGGATGATAATTATGGTTGATAGAAGCATTTATGAAATAACTGTGGATGTGAACTGAGAATGAACGCGATAACCCACGAGCTGGCCACTCGAAGGGAGATAACTTAAGTAGATAAGTGTTTTCTTTTATTATATTGTTGTTCTGTAGAAAATTATCGAATTTACTACTGTAAAATCTAAGTTTTGAAGTATTTGTTGTCTTTTACTTCTGTAGTTTCTTGTTGTTAACTGTTAGAATCTTTACTATTTAAGAAGATGTTTTATGGATTGTTATAAGTTTTTCTGCTTTTATAGTCTACTAGCTTCTTAGTTTAATCGTTTTTGTACTTTTTAATTCAGTTATCATGCTTTCTAAATTAGTTTTCTTACGTTTTTTTTCAGTTTAAATATTTCCTACTTTCTTAGGATAAATTGCTTTACAATTTTATAGTTAGATGGCTTGAAGTTAGAATTAATATTAAGTTGTTCTCAAAAGTTAGAAAATATAAGAGATACTCCAAACTTCTTCTATTGCAAATTGCCTTGAACACTACCCGGTCGACATATTGAATTTTATCTTCTAAAGTAATGGGACCTAACGACAGCCTATCAGCGGCGCAACAAATGAGCTCGAAGTTTCCAAAAGAGAAAATGAATAAAATGCGGAATGAATGAAATGAATGTCTCACATTGATTTTTAGGGTTCATACCCTAGAAAGGCACGATGAAGTGGAGGAAATCTTTTTGCTTTTAGTTTTTATTTAAAAACTTTATCTATTCTTTCATTGTGGTTGTGGCATTTTCTTTGCCTTTGAAGACTTCTTTGAATTTCTTCTAAAACTTTATCACTTAAGTCTTTTATTTTTGCTTATTTTCTTTTTTGCGTTAAAAGTAAATATCTATTTAAAATGATGTATAAAATCACTTTTTTAAATAAGTATTATCTTCCAATGCAAAAAGAATGCGAAGAAGGAGATTATAAACTTTTATTTGCATTTTTTCAAAATTGTAATCTTTATTTAAAATGATGAATTATAAATCATTTTTGAATAAATGATATCATGAAATGTAAATGAAAAGTGATTTGAATGTAATTTCAAATTATAGGACTTGGTCAAAAGGAGATCAAATAGGGCTTTAATAGTTGAACTTAAATCATGGAGATAATTGAGGAGTTTGATGTACTTGATAGACAGTTCTACTTTCAGTTATGAATTCCAATTGATTGAAGTTCAATCAAGGAGTGATTTGAGGCCTAAAACTAGAGTTCACATTCAGTTATGACCCTCTTTTAGAGGGATTTTTTAGTTGCATACGACCCATGAGGTTGTTTTGAGTTTGGAGAACTCTTTATGCATATTTGGAGGAGTTCTCAATAGTCACATGCCTTGTTTGGAGGAGAAGGTGGACAACACATCAAATTTTTGGAGCGAAGATTCAAATTCTAATTTTGGAGACTTTTCTATAAGTCTATTTTATCTCCCATTTCTTAGGGCTAGTTTTGAGTTTGGTGGCTGCAAGGAAAATTATCCTTGCTTTGTAACTCATTTTTCTTATAAGTTCTTGAGATTTGTAATACAGATATTCCTTATTTCTCAATTGAAAGTTTATTTCCTTCACCTTATTTCTTTATTGTTTAGTATTTGTTGTGAGTTGCAGGATTAAATATTGAATTCTTTCATTATTTTGTCAATTCCTCCAATACTAAATGCATAAGATATCATGTCACAGTGCAGGTCTTAATTTGTGCTTTCATCCTCATGCATAAGAATTTGTGAAAACATCATTGTTTTCCTTCTTCCAAGCATAAGTCCAAAGCCTTATACCAGAATCATTTTTGCAGACATAAATCTCTATGTTGTGAAATTATATAACTTTATTGAGTCTTTGTGAGTTTTATCAAGTTTCAAACCTTTTTATCAATTGGTGAATCACCTTATTTTCTAGTTTTAGTATTTTCTTTATCCTTCTATCCTTTTTCCCCTCTTTTCTAAAAACTAGTTTTACAAGAAAATCCAAAGGGAACCAGCCCAAAACCTGGAGGTCTATTCTCACCATAGGATACCCACAACCTAAGAATAGTCCCATGTGCACAAGATTTAAGAGTTTTTTAACTTGTCTTCGGGTAAAAATCCTTGTGTTAACAGTAACATCTTCTTCCAAACACCTTAAAGTACTTCACAATAGGAGCCTTACCAATCCATAACCCATAAGGAGTCTTTGCGTTGTTGCCTCTGATTTGAACTTTGTTAAGAACATAAACAACAGTGTGTATTGCCTCTCTCCAGTACACATCAGGTACATTTTCTTCTTTCATCATGGTTTGTGCAAGTTCCTGTACAGTCCGGTTCTTTCTCTCTACAACTCCATTTTGCTGAGGAGTTCTAGGAGCATAAAAGTGTCTCTTTATGCCATGCTCTTCCCAAAATGCATTAAACTAACTAGAAGTAAATTCTCCACCTCTATCATATCTCAAACATTTGATTCTCAGGTTTGCTTCATTTTCTACTCTTGCTTTGAACACTTTAAACCTATCCAAAGCCTGAGTCTTTTCTCTAAGAAAGGCAACCCATGTCATTCGAGAATAGTCATCAATAAGGAGCATGAAATACCTATCACCATTTAGGATTCCTATTCTAGTAGGACCATAGAGGTTTGTATGAATTAATTCCAACATTTTGATAGTTGATTGCTCTTTTCCTTTGAAATTGCATCTTGTTTGTTTCCCTAACTAACAACTTCTCCAAATAGTATTAGTAGGCTTTGTGATTTTAGGCAGATATCAGACAACATCTCTTGAACTAATCCTGACCAGATTATCAAAGTTCACATGTCCCATCCTTCGGTTCCATAACCAACTTGCATTAACTTGAGATACAAGGCACTGACCATCAACACCCTTAAGCTAATAGATGTTTCCATAAGTTCTCCTTCTTGTAGCAACCATAGCTCCAGATCCTTTTATGATCTCACAGGTATTATTCTGAAACACGGCTTTGAAACCTTTACTACACATTTATCCAATACTCAAAATATTATGCCTTAGGCCCTTTACATAATATACATCGTCAGTGTTGTGTATTCCATCAAAATTAATTGTACCTTTCCCAACAATCTTTGCTCCATAATCATCACCAAACATGACCAAACCACCATCATACTTTTCAAGTTTAGTGAACTTACTTTTATCTCCAGTCATGTGATTAGAACATCCACTGTCAATCACCAAATAGTCTTCATCCTGTCTAGCATGAAAGGTAGTGACCAAAGTACCTTCCATCTCATCCTTCTTGTTTTCTGAATTACTTTCTCTTGCACATCTTCTAGAGTTTGCAGACAAATTTATTCTATAAAGCTAAGAACAAGCACTCACTATCATCAACCTCATAATTAGATTCATCATCAGAGATTCCAACTTCTTCTCTAACATAATACAACTTCTTGAACTTCTTATCCTTTCTATCTTTATGATATATGTTCTTCTTATGTATAGCTCTATTCAAACATCTTGAAGCATAATGACCAATATTACCACAACTGAAACATTTAAAGGGCGACATACCTTTGTACTTACCGGTATCTTTCTTCAACTTCCTTGTAAAGTTTGCTTCCAACTCATCTGAACCATCATTATTTGGATCATCTTCAGTCTTTGTTGCTTTAAATGTCATTTTTGTCTTCTCCTCTTTCTTTCCAAAATTTCTCATCTCAAATGTAGTCAAGGTGCCAAATAGTTGTTCTTTAGTAAACTTCTTGGGTTCATATACTTCTTCAATGACCGAGACCTTGTCACTGTAACTCTCTAGTAAGGTCATTAGAATATTCTCTATTATATCTTCATCTTCCAGAGTGCCCCCTTGATTCCTAACTTCATTTGTTGCAAGATCAACCCTCTAGAAATAGCTTGCAATATCTTCACCTTCATCCATTTTCAAATTCTCATCTCTACACTTTGTCGTTAGCTTCTTTTTCAATTTCACTCTATCATTTCCTTCATAAAGATCTTCCAACTTCTTCCAAAATTCATAAGTAGTTCCCAAAGAAATAACTTTAGTTCGCTCTATCTTAGATAAAGCACTGTAGATCGCATACCTTGCTTTTTCATTCTCCTCATAAGCAAAAATTTCATCTACAATAGTAGGACCACTTGCCGATGCAACATACTTTGTCTCAACAGTCTTCCAAGTCTTGTAACCAAGAGAGATTATGTAACCTCTCATCTGCACTTTCTAGTTGCTATAGTCAAATCCATTAAACATGGGGATCATCAATTTGCATGTCATCGGATCTACCTCAAGTGGTTAAGCTTTTCACCAAGGAATCAAAGCTCTAATACCAGTTGTTGATAGGTGCAAGACAACTAAGAGGGGGGATGAATTAGTTGTCACCAAATTCAAATTCTAACTTCAAACACTTATCAAATTCACAACCACATAATTCTGTTATTAAGTATGAACATGAAATGCAGATAATAGAAAGCAAAATCAAACAAGATTTTACATGGAAAACCCAATGAGGGAAACCCATGGTGTGGATTAGCTCACAATATAAAGTAATAGAAAAATTGAATACAAGAGGCTCACTGCCAAGGGCTCATTGCCTAGATACAAAGGCTTACTACCTACAAAAAGGACTCACTATCCAACAGGAAGTCTCACTACCAATAGATACAAAAGATTACAGTAAAGATCCGCCACAACAGGTTACACACATTCGCAACCTTGATCAGAAGAATTGTAGACATTGTCAACTCACTGCTTTCAGGAATCTAACACATTAAAGTATTGTTGCCTCGATTCACTTTCACACAACTCTTATTTTCTTCTTGATTCAACACACACACATATTCACAACATCTTGACTTGCATTTATACCCTCTTCAACCTTAGAAACTTTCCCCAAGGTCAGCTACATATGCTTCATTTCATAAATTCAAGTAGATTGACAACTCAACATTCCTGCGGTGGAAAGGAATGAGAGTGGACCACACCAATACTTAACTACGACCCAAAACAATGTCTTGGATCAAACACACACTTCCTTAATTAAATTTGTAATCCTTCGTATGAAGTGTAAACACCAGGTCGACCAAACCTAATGAAAACACAAATGAACATTGAAGTACATGCTTTCCAACAAGAAGATAATACGCAGATTATGTAACACACTTTATCATGCATGAGAACACATCTCATATACCTTCAGATACATCCGCAGCAAGTGCAACAACCTTCGAACAAAGAACACCTTCCAATAGTCCATCGAGATATTACAGACACACATAAAAGCTTAGTAACACATCTTCTAAAGCCCCAAACCACAAACATATTTTCCAGAACACAAATAACACCATTACAAGACATATGCCAGATCCGCAAGACCTGAAACAAATCAGCAGAGGACTACGAAGCAGAAACATTTCTCCGAGTCCACAGACAAACAACCCTGTCAAACCAGTTCACACACCGGTGAACACAACTTTCACACTCCATCAAACTAGAAGCTACAAATTAGGAGATGTCACCAAAAAATTCCCAAAAACAACCCTTCATATCCACACAAGCATAGGATCAATACAGAAGAAACATGGAGCACATTTTGAACACATACATAAATTTGACTTCACTCTTTATTAATTTTCTCAAAATCACTTGGTAACCCATCATATCAACATGTCTACAACATCATAAAGATAGCTCCATATACTCACAACATCTCGACAACATCTCAACTATACATGCATAGTCTGCAGCTTCTTGTATTGTGTTGACATCAATGACAACATTAATGACAACACCACCAAACTTGTTCAATCATACTTTCAATAGAATCTAATGCTAGATCACAACAAAGGGAATGGCAATGGAAAAGGAAAGAATTGCAATAACATATAGCATGTCTATTCCAATGTAGTTGCCTCTTGTGACAATGTCGTAACAATCATCACCATCTGAAGACCTAGTGCAGAGTGTGGATTCACCACACATGGAAAGGTCACCATCGAAGGAGCTTCATATCAACCTAGGGCATAACCTCCATTGTCGATGTCCAATCCTAGTAACTACAGTCTCCTAGATTAGCTAAAGAAGACCCCCACCCAAATCTCTATTCTGGAACTGTTGAGGTTATCCCCCACACATAGGGAGCTATTAGAAAAGGATTTGTTTGCATCCTCCATCCCTAAGAATATTGATACAAAGTAGTTTCAAGCCATGGTAGGTCATGTCACTACCCTTCATCTTCTCACCTTCTCAAAACATGACCTTCCCATACAACCATCTCACAATAACACCTTACATCTTGAGGTCATTTGAATAAGGTTAAAATAGTCTTAGTAGATGAAGGTGTTGGTCTAAACATTTGCACCCTTTAGTTGGTTAAGAACTTGGGTTATTCAAAGGATGCTATTGAATAAACAAAGAGTAAAACCATAAGGGCATATGATGATCTAGAAAGAGTGTCACAAGGCATCATCACACTACCTATCCAAGCGGGGCCCGCTATTTCTAAGACTACATGTCAAGTGCTAGATCTTGATCTCCCCTACAACATATTTCTTGGTCAACCGTAGATTCATGCCATGAAAGTTGTAGCTTCCACCTATCACCAATGTGTCAAGTTTCCTTTTGAGGATAAAGAAGTTACTATCCATGGAGATCCTGAGCCTTTCTACTATTGCAAGAACCTTGAGGCTAATTTCTACAAGATCCCCCAGATACCAAAGAATGATGAAGGCCCTACATGCTCATCCTCATTTGTTGACCCATCTTCCCTTGCATCCGCCTCAAAATCCAAAACACCCATTGTATAGAACATACTTGATATCAAGGCAGTAATCAAGGACAATGGTTGTGGAGACTAATCTAAAGAAAGACACTTTTGTGTTGGGTGAGTTACCTCTTTCCCCCAAATCTCATGGAAACCCACACCTATCAACAAAGTGAATGAAACATTAAATCCTGCATCTACCACCTTCACCAAATGAGGGGACTTGAACAAAAGGATGTCAATGAGGAAGATGTATCTAAATTGCTCTATCGGGACAACCTTCCCATGCTTGTTCTTCACATGGAAGATGATAATAAAGGTCTACAGTTGATGATGGGATGGGGATACAACAAGAGGAAAAACTAGGACAAAATGATAATGGTTTGCTAGAACCCATCGTTCCTGAGAGATGTCCAAAGAATCTTGGCTATGTACTACTAGCAAGGTGACCATTCTTGGCAAGGGTACTTCTATTAAACGGGTTGAGGCTTCCTCTTGGTTACCAAAATCAAAAGATACTACCCTAGATGACTTTCCCCTCCATGTTGCTAACCTAATTGAGAACAACTCTCTCTTTATGATATCAGCAACATATTTCACCCCAAATGGCCAAGCCACTAAATTAAACCTAGTATATCCCCAACTCATCGACTGGAACCAACGAGGACCACTAATTTTAGATCTATTCAAAAATGATGAAGCGATCTCATAATTCATGGGACTCTATGATAACTTACCATGTGGGGATCACAAAGTAGGATTTGATATAGAGCTAGAAACACAAGTGTACTATGGGGAGACAATTGAATTATTTAGTCATAAAATTGATGATATGAGAATAACATGTAGATCTTTAAGTGAAAACTACACTGTGGCACTTTTAGATCCTAAAATAGTAAAAAGAAAGGATGCATCTGAAGGTGAAAACCTCTCTGAGGCACCCAAGGATGAGGGATCCAATCTCCCCCTTAGTGCAATGCATCCAGAAAAATTAGCAATACTAGTAGAGAAGGCTACTCTAGTGAATGTAGGCATAGAAGAGGCACCTAAGATAAACTTTTATGTCGAATCATTATTAGATGAAGAAAAAGAAAACTTAGCAGCATTCTTGAAAAAGACAAGAGAAAAATTTGCATGTTCATACACAGATATGTTGGGGCTTGATCCTGAAGTGTAGTACATCACTTAACAGTCTATCCTGAAGCCAAACTAGTCAAACAAAAATTAAGAAAGATGTGCCCTCATATTGCACTACTGGTTAAACTAGAGCTACAAAAGCTTCTTGATGTTGGATTTATCCAACTGATTGACTATCTTGAGTGGGTTTTCAACCTGGTACCAGTATCCAAACCCGTTGGGGGCATTAGAATATGCATAGATTTCAGGGACTTGAACAAAGCATGTCCAAAGGATGATTTCCCTCTTCCCAACATCGACATCATCATTGGTCTAACCACAAGCCATGAAATTCTATCACTCATGGATGGATTTTAGGATATAACCAAATCATGATCTCCAAGGAGGATCAACATAAAACTACATTCACTTGTCCATTTGGTACATATTGTTGGAACATTATGTTGTTTGGGCTAAAGAACATGGGAGCAACCTATCAAAGGGCGATGACCCTAATCTTTCATGATATGATCCATAAAATAGTTGAAGCTTATGTGGATGATATTTTTTCCAAATCAAAAATAAGGAAGGATCACATAGAGGTATTGGGACCTATCTTCGACAAGCTCGAAGAATATGAAGTATGATTGAATCCGAAAAAGTGTATCTTTGGGGTAACATTAGGCAAGCTTCTTGGCTACAACGTGTAACAAGGAGGGATATAGATAGATCCAAAAAAAGTGAAAGAAATATTAGATATGGAACCACCACAAACATTAAAGTAGATGAGAGGGTTACAAGGAAGGTTACAATCCATTAGAAGATTCATAGCACAACTATCAAAAAGATCCACTCTTTCTTGCATCTTCCCCATAAGGAATAACTTATAAGTGGGATGAGAAATGCAATAAATCCTTCCAATAGATCAAGGTCTACTTATTGTTACCTCCAATTCTCATGCCACCTATACCAAACAAACCATCGATCCTTTACATCTCATGAACATCGGCAACACTAGGTGCTCTTCTAGCCCAACATGATGAAACGGGAAAGGAAAGAGCCATATATTACATCAACAGTACCTTGGTAGGGTATGAAATGAATTACTCATCCATTGATAAGGCATACTTAGTAGTGGTATTTTCCTCACAAAAATTCAGACATTACATGCTTTCACACCAAATCAAGCTTATTGCCAAGATTGGCCCATTGAAATATCTCTTATCTAAAGCAACTCTCATTGGGAGAATGGCCAAATTGGTAATGATCTTGACTAAATTTGACATAGATTATGTGAAGCGCAAGGCTATCAAAGGAAAATTTATTATAGATCAACTAGTTGAAGCACCCATTTATGCAGAGAATCCTTTGGTATTTGAGTTTCCCAATGAATCAGTGTTACTCCTCAATGTAGCAGAACAATGGAAAATGTATTTTGATGGATCATATACCTAACATGGATCAGGGGTGGGTATTCTATTTATCACCCCTCAAGGAAAATGTATTCCAAAGTCATATCAGTTGTCATTTCCATGTACCAATAATATTGTTGAGTATGAAGCCCTCATAATAGGTCTAAGGATAATAGTCTAAAGGTAGGTACAAGAGTTAAAAGTCTACAGGGACTCATAGCTGATTGTCAACCAAGTCAATGATGACTACCAAACCAAGGATGATAAACTCACTCCTTATAAGAAGATGGTAGAAAGTCTCAAGGAATTTTTCATTGATATAACCTTTGAGTAGATACCATTCATGAACAATCAAATAACATATGCCATGGAGACAATTGAGTCTTTATTAGACATGCCACACAACATCCTTCAACATGAATTCATGGTAGAACAAATTCTCGTACTAGCTTTCAAAATTCCTAAATTTGAATTCGTGTGTGTAATCGTTGGTCCTAGTTCCCCATGGTATCATGATATATTCACCTATCTTAGCAGAGGAACCCTCCCATCCAATATTTCCTCTAACCTTAAAAAAACCTTCGTTAAGAAGGCATCCCGATTCGTCATCTTAGGTGATACTCTATACTGTAGAAGCATTGAGGGGACATTACTACGATGTCTCAACCAAGAGGAAGCCTTGACCACCTTAATAGAGGTGCACATGAAGGAATTTGTGGTTCCCATTCTAGTGGAATAAACTTATCCAATAAACTATTGAGGATGGGGTATTACTGGCCAACCATGGAAAGAGAATCTCATTAGTATGTGTAGAAGTGTGTCTAGTGTCAACATGGAGATTTTATCCATGCTCTAGCTCAGGATTTACAACCAATGGTCACGCCTAGGCCTTTCTCGCAGTGGGGGCTTGACCTCATAGGAAAGATTACTCACACCTCATCTAATGGCCACAAATTCATCGTCGTGGCCACTGAATATTTTACCAAGTGGGTCAAAGCCATTCCTATGACTTACATAAAGGGGAAGAAAATCCCCAAGTTTATCCTAAATTACCTTATTTTTTTCTATGGTGTTTTGCAAGCCCTTATCTCAGATAACAAAACACCCTTCAAGAATCAAAATGTAAAATAGCTATGCCAACGATTTAACATCCAACATCAGTTCTCTACCCCATATTACCCCCAGGGCAATGGTCAAGTTGAGGCTACAAACAAGAGCATTTTAAAAATCCTAAAGAGAATGATCAATGAAGTTGGTCATGACTAGCATCTATAGTTAAATCCCACCCTATGGGATTATAGAACTAGCATCTGCACACCTCCAGGTGCAACCCCTTTCTCCTTGGTCTACATACTAGAAGCCATCCTACCTATTGAGGTTGAGCTCCCCTCACTACAAGTATCACTGTAGAATCTGATCACTGATGAAGAATATAGGGTATCTCAGCTGAATGAGTTAAAATTCCTAGATGAGCATCGTCTTGATGCCTTAAATAATTTGCAAGCTTACCAAAACTGACTGAAAAGGAGTTACAACAAGAAGATCAAGAGTCAATCTTTCCAGGTGTTCATGGTCAAAATAACATAGCAACATTAAACAAAATATTTCTATCTTATTTCTTCTAAAAAAGAAAGAAAACAGAAAGAAATCTATCTTCCAAGGTCCTGGTAATTGGTTCTCAACTATGTTGATGTTACTCAATGGCCAATGCAACTGTAATATTGAAGGGGCTTGCTGGTATAAAGGAATACAAACTGCATCATATCAATTAACCTACATTTGGGGGTATAAATAAATAGAAAAAGATGGATCAGGGCTTCAGAACAACAAAATATGAATAAGACTTCTTCACATCTAGATATGTACCTTAACAATGAGTGTTTCTTCAACTAACCAAAACCATAACATGATGCAATCCATAGCATAACTTACACCATTGCATACATTCACAGTGTTAAATCCATAAATAATCACAACCATTCACTAAAACTTCACTTCAAGATTGAAATAGATCTCTCACTCATTGTTAAAATCAGTTCAATAAACATAAAAGTAATTCCATTCACAAATAATCCAATGAAATAATCTTAAATCCGGTTTCCCCTATTGATTTGCATCAAATAGAAAACATTTAGGCACAACAACTCATTGGCATACAGATGATTATGATTCATTAACATTACCATAGAGGTCCAAACTTGACAATAACATGTAACTATATAAAAATGTAAAAAGTATTCAAATATAACATAAATTCTCAAAGTATCTTGCTTAAAACTAGTAAAATCCTAAGACTATGATCACTATCTGCTATCTTATCAGGTGGGTAATCCTTCTTCAGTTAGCCGACCTTCAAAAAATGGAGCCCAAAATTACATATAGGCACACCATGCATAAATTTCTCTCAATCAGAAACTGAGATCCACTAATCAAGGAGTTGGAACTGCATGAAGGAACTATATTGGCTGACCTTTAGTTCAATAATTGATGGCCCTGTTGTGCAAAATTTGATGCCCAAGGAGGAAGGTAGAACCGGTGGATGAGAGCTTAAGTTCAACTCATGTCAAAACCCTGCAAAATAGGAGAGGAGAGGAAGTTTTCCACCGAGAAGAGGACATTTTGCTACCATATCATTCCCATGTTGCTTGGTCAAGGAAATATTCATCATAATTGGAGAATACTTGTTGAAGAATGTCCTCATCAGGTCCATCTACCCAATTATCCTCAAATTTAATTCTCAACTCTGCTGAGGTAAATTCTTGCAAATCTTTCAATTTGATCAACTCCCTCCTAGCATCTTTTACCTCATCTTTGATGTCCATAAGTATATCCAACAACAAGTCTTCTTCATTATCTTCCTTCTGCATCACTTCCTCAAATCTACTACTCCATTTCTCCTTGAAATTATCTAGAGGAAGACCTTCTTTAACCGAGATGTCCACATTAACCAAAATAGCAACCTCTACCTCCAATTCATCAATTTGTTCATTCAAGTCTTTACTAGCTTCTTGAACTTCTTATGCTCATAAATGAATTTGGATCTAAACTAGATGATGCTCAAGGTCTTCTCAATGAAATTTTCATTATCCTCATCAAGGATTGATTGCTCCAAGAGAGTTTGCTTTGGCACTTTGCTGATATCTTTCAATTTGTTGACATGTTCTCTATACTCCTCATCTTGTTTTTCCAAGACCTCAACATGTTGATTCATCTCTTCAACCAACTCAAGTGCACCTTCATGAACTTTCAAACTGTCATCCAATACCTCACCAACCTCTTGATTGAGCCGATCAATCCACCTATAAAGCATCCCCACCTTACTCCTCATTTGCACTAAGTCATCAACTTCTTTCTTACTTAGTAATATTGGGGTCTCTAGGGCAGCAGCTTGTTGAGAAACCGGAGTGGATACATCCTTCAAGAATTTGTGCAATTGATCCAATTGGGCTTTAAGTTCATCCTTCTACTTATCTTTGATCATTTTGGATTTGGTGGAGGATGCTACAATATCAATGAGGTTCATTTGTTGATTCCTCGTAGGTCTCCCCAAATTGACAGTGCCCAATTGGTAATTAGTTATTTGCATATCTTGTCTATCTTTTTCCACCATTGGGATTGCACATTCAACAACAATCTCTCCTACATCCGTGAGCTTAGTGGAATGAAGCACCCTGGCCTTTTTCTTGGGTCTTTCCTTCTCTATTTCTTTCATCATTTCATCTCAATTCATAGGCTGAGGTTGAACTATTTGTTTTCTCTCAAGATCAATTTTTAGCCATGTTGCAGCAGCAGGAGTGGTGACTACTTGTGTAGAAGAAGGGGCAGCAGTGGAAAAAGAAAGAGGTTGCAATATGGTGGTCCTAAGTTGAGAATCAACCTCTTGTACATGTTGTTGTTCCCTTTGTGCAACTTCTTGTGCCAACCTTTCAACTTCTTTATCTTTTTGCTCCTGCAATCTTTTAGCTTCTAATTCATTTTTCAAATGCTCTTCTTCTAGTCTCTTCTCCTCATACATCTAATCTCTCTGTCTCTCAAGCTCCTTGACTTTATCCCATGCCTCCTTAGATCTTTGTTCATACAAAGCAAGTTCTTCAGCCTCTTTTCCCCTTTGTAGGCATTCTTCCTCTGCTTTCCTTCTATGGGCTTCCTCAACAACCCTAAACTTAGCCTCAAGGGCTTCTCTTTCCCTTCTTTGTCTAGCTTTCTCCTATTCAAGCTCATGGATCTTTTTTATCATAGCCAATTTATCTCTCTCTTCTTTGGCCTTGAGTTCCTACTCCTTTTGTTGTTGCTTAGAAAGTTCCTCAGCCTTGGCCTTAGCCTCCAATTCTTGTTGTTTAACCAATGCATCAACTTGTGTCTTAGCATCAATTTCCTTCTATTTGGCAAGTGCCTCAGCTTGTGCCTTCGCATTTTCTTCTCTCTTGGAATCTTCTAACAACTTCCATTGATCCTCCTCAGTCAAAACATGCTCAATTCCCACATCCTCAGTTTCATCAATGGATGCAACCACATGAGTCTCCCTATCAGATGGGGTAGCCTCAGAATCTGTATCTATGTCATGAATTTCAATTTCAGGTTCCTTCTCTTTCAAGGATTCAACTTCCTTGTGAAGGGTTCCCATAGGCATTTCCCCAATTAGCTGCTCTGTAATAGGAGGTTGAGTTGATGTTTCACCTTCAACAATTGTTGAAACACCAGGTTCTATTATGGCCTCTTCTCCATGTGCTTCAAGAAGATCCTGAGCAGGAACTACAAGTTAAATCTCTTCTCCAAAATTAGGAGGGAAAAACTTTAAGGGCTTCTTAGGAGCCATTCTTCTTTTTGTTCTCTTCTATCCTTGGGTGGTGCCTAAAATCTTTCTCTTTCTGGAAGTCTGAGCCTTTGGTTCCTTGATTCTCATAACTACCCATTGGATGCTTCTATCCAAGATTGGCCTCACAATCTACTTTATATCAATGGACTCCTTCGCATTCCAATCTACTAGATCTAAGTCCTTAGTGCCTATATTTTTCAACATCATATTGGGGATCCAAGGTCACCCCATCATCTTAAAATGTGTCAATAATGTCCTCCTTTACCCCATACTCAACCATAAGTAGGATGGGAAATCTTTCATAATTTCTTCTTCTCAAATCATATTCATCTTGTAGATCCATCCAAAAATCTTCTAGTAGATTGAAGTGTTCATCAAAAATAGTAGGAAGCAAACCCTACATCTTGTCTTTGGGATCAAAATACTTCCTAGAAGTGTACAAACCCAACCTCAAATGGATTAACTCATCACAGATTATCTTGGTTGCCACATTGTGTGCATAGCTATACTCACCCAACTTCATGGTGAATTTGTGGCAACCAGTCTGTTGCTTATTGGAAAACTTGAGATTAATTGTTGTGGCTTGATAAATGAACTCCATCAAGACAATCCTATTGTTGCAGCACCTAGGTAATAGATGAGGGTGGCCATCAAAACCAACCAACCTGAAATAAGTGAACTTGGAGTATTGGATGTACCAATGTCCCCACTCTACAATAAATTCCATAGCATCCCTACTCAATTTGTAGCTTGCATCTCCTATTAGCTGGTTAATGATAACATACAGAAATGCATCATTAACTCTTCTATAGTGTGACTCAGAAGTCTGCAAGGTGAGTTGATCATAGTGATCCCACACCCTTTTATGTCCTTGGGCTTCTCCCAATATTTCAACAGCATTCAATCTAGGAAAGATGCCCCTTCTTGCAGCTGCATATATCACATAAGAGGTCATAAAGAAAATATTGGTCTCTCTCACTCTGAGCATCTAGTTATGTATGCATTCTGATACAATCATCGGCCAATCAAATTGTTTCCTACCATCTAGGATGGTTTGAATGAATGGAAACATCCATTCCTTAAACTAGGAGGCATCTCTCTTCCCAAACACCCTGGAGAGCATCATAATTATATCTTCAATCTCCTTGTAGAGATATGATCTTTTAGGCTGATCAGGAAGCTTGGCTAGGGACTTATTTTCAACCCTCATCCAGTTCTTATTAATGTGAGTCCTGCTAGCCTCCTTCTTGTTGCTATATAGTTGCAGGGCTTCTACCTCATTGAGTTTCCTAGGGATTTGTGGGGTAGGTGCATTGAACATGAACCTTATCATCTATGGTGTAAGGTCAATAATGATGTTCCCCTGCAAGTCCACACATTGTCTAGTAGGAAGATTATAAGCTCCAGCTGTAGTAAGTATTAACTCTGGACATTGGATAGATAGAGGAAAGAGGGCAACATGTGCCAAATCAGATTGAACAATTCTCTATGTTCTTCCCGTTACATCTTCATTGAATGTTTCTTCATACAACTCTTCATAGTTGAATGGGCCCAAGTTTATGTCTGTGATATATGCCCAATCTGAGTCCACCTTGCTAGCTGTAATGGTAGGACTTTGATGCTTATACCTCAAAGTATAGGAGAGTTGTTCCACCTTGATCTTCTTAGGCTTGGTTCCTTTCCTTAAACTTTCTGCAAGTTGGCTCCTTTGAGAAGCCTCCTCCGATGCTCCTGACATCTCCTATTTTTGTAATAAAACTCTGGTTTAGATGAACAAAAGCATGAAAATCATTACATCATCCAATACCATTCTCTACTCCCTCAAGATAACTTTCCATACTTAGTCAAATTTTATATTCACCCGAAGCGGATTCAAAGAAGAATCAAGAATGGGAAACAATTTAACACAAGGTGGGATTGGGACTGGAACAAGACCGGAACCAGGATCGGAACAAAAACTGAACCTGAAACCAATCAATAGTTCCAAGTTCGACCTCCACTCCAGTTCCACTTCTGCCAAAGGGAAAGGGTGAAAATTAGAGTCAACGGTCATCAAAAGTGGGATCATTTTGGGAATGAACCCCAATGCAAACACTCACGGGAAGAGTTCGTTCCCGAGTCTACTTTTGCCATTTTACCATTTAAAACGAAGCAATTTCTTAATAGAGCAGTCACATGAGCTTTTGGACTTGGTTCAGATGGGATCATAAGGGAACTTCAAATAAAAGGGGCTTAACCTCACCCTTTAACAAAATAAAGACCATATTTAACTCAAGGGGTTGGATATTGTAGAGGTCATTGAACAAACCCTAGTTTCCACAATGCGTTGACTCAAATAATTAGGGCATCAAAAACCCAACATGAAAATCGTTGAACCAACATGGGAATAAGATCAAAGGGGTTTCCAAACAAATTCTAACACATTTAAAGAATAGAGGACCCCATCAAACGAAACCCTAGTTAGAAACTAGGGCACGACAGAACGAACCTACCACGAAAATGACAACAACGGCAAAAGAAACAAACAGAAAAGCAGAAAAACAAAAACAAAAAATAGAGAAGGACAAAATGAAACTAGAAACACCAGGGAATGAGCGAAGATTCATAGGAAAAGGTCCTGAGAACACGCAAGAACACCACAAACACAAACACAAAAGCAAAATGACAAACACAAACAGATAAAGAACGGGAAAAGACCCTACCTTGAAACATCAATAAGGAAAGGTTGAAACTTGATAAGAATCTACTCACCAACGTGCCTTCGCAATCAAATCATGTTCCTCTCAAAGTTATCCTAACTCTGGTTCACTAAAAGAACTTTGACAATAAAGATAATGAGCCAGTTAACCTTGATTAAGGTTTAAAAATCATTTCGTGTGTGTGAGAAGGCTACAATTAATGCAATAAATGCAATCAGTCAAGGGCAAAGCAAACAATGTAAAAGAGTAATCAACCAGTGTGGAAATCAAAGACAAAGTGTACGTGGATCGAAAGCTGGAACAAAACAAGAAACCTTTACCAAGTCTCTTATCCAACTCCGAACCCGGTTCCGGTCCCGCGGCAAGGACAGACAACAAAGGGAGACGGTGGGGAATCGAAACCAAAACCGAAATTGGAAATTTTACAAAGTTCCAAGTTCGGCTCTAATTCCAGTTCCGCTCCTGACAAAGGAACAAAACACTGAGACAAGGACAAAGAAACGATGAGAAGCGGGATCGGAATGAAAACCAGACCTGGCCCAAACACCAACAAAAACAAACTACACAAAGCAAGCGAGCAGGAGCGGGAGCGGGAACAAAACATAATTCAAAACTCTTACAAAGTTCCAAGTTCGGTTTCACCTCTGGTTCTGCTTTTGCCAGAGCAAAAAAAATACAAGTAAACGAGAAAAAAATCAAGGGAGAAACAAACCCAAGAGCACAAGACCAACCAACAGACAACGAAAAGAACACAAAACAAGGGTGGGACCAAAACTGAGACCAAATCTGGACTTGGAACCTTACAAAAGTTCTAAGTCCAATTTCCATTCTGACTCTAATTATGGAAAACCAAAGGAAACAAGGACTTAGGAGGAAAAGAACAACTCCTAAGACCCAAAAAAAACACTAAGGACAAAACAAAAAACAAGCGGGACCCATTTTGATCCAAAATAAAATGGGGTGGTTATGCAAGGAATAACAAATGGCAACTCAGCTGGGAAAATGGTTTTACCCATTTTTAAGACACTAAAGAATTCAGTCACCCAGAACCTCTGGATTATAAACATTCTAACTCAAGTAGGATCATATATATTGATCAAGGTTGAGTTGGAATCTCAAATGTAAATCAACATGAACTACTTTGAATCTGAGTGTGTGTATATGGTGCATCTTTCTTCATAAAAACTTTCTTTACCCCTAAATAACTATACCCTAGATTCAAGCTACATAAGTTGAGTCCTTTAACTGTCATGCAATGAAATCCTGGGCATTGCTCTGCTGCCAACCAAGCATTCATAGCCCCGATAGAGATACCTCTAGTTCTCTCAAAGTATTTCTCTACTACTAGATAGGCATCCATAGCCCCGATAGAGATACTTGAATCACCCATTTGATATTGAGTTTGCCTTCTTTCAATGGTTCTTTTTTCTTTCTTTATTTTATAGGCTTCACTTGTGGAAATTCTTTATTAACTTTTCTCAATACTCAAACATAACTAATTTGAAATGTGGGTTGAGAACTACAGTGGACCTTATGACAGTATTGGAAATCGGATTTTTCACTTGAATCGGAGATACAACCACCCTAAGAAAAATAGGAATTTTACATAGGCAAATGTTTTTAACTATTTTGTGACAGATTTCAATCATGGTTCATGAGATTGTTTACAATATACCTTATTCTTAATAACTTTTCAAACCATTGTTCAAAACAATCATAAGACACAAGTTTAGAACGAAATCTTTCAACAGACATGTCTGAAAACATCTAAACCAATTTCTCTCCTAGTGCTTGTAGCATACTTTGAATAACAACCCCTTCATTTTGAAATGGAGGAAAATGAAGGTCCCCATAAACCAAGAAAAAACAAAAACAGAACAACAGAAAGAAAACAAAAGGAAAAATAAACCAACAAATAACAAAGAACAACTAATTACATATCTACAATCAACAAAAATCAGACCCTCATGGTCCAAAGTAGTGCTTGAGAAACTAACCATTGACAGGCAATGGAATAGGTTCCCCTATTAGGGTGCTCAAATGAAAAGCATTCTCACCTGGGATTTCAGCTATTTGATATGGACCCAACCAAAGTTTATGAAACTTCTAGTGGTCTCCTTTCTTCTCCTTAGCTTTATCCCATAGCAACACAAGATCTGATATCCTAAAGGCCTTAATTTTGGCCCTCTTGTCAAACTAATGTTTGACAACAAGTTGATGTTTAGAGAATTGTTGTGAAGCAACGTCTCTTTGTTCTTCCATGTTTAATAGATTAGTTAGCCTAACCTCTATCTGATCATCCTTTGAATAGAATTCTTGCATGAACCTGAGAATAGGTATCTGCAAATGTATAGGGAAGACCAGCTCTTGGCCGTAGACTAACTTAAATGGTGAATTCCTTAGGGTGACTTTAATGTGAGTTCGATTTGCCCATAAGGAAAATCTCAGTTGGGTATGCCAGTCTCTAGCATTGTTTTCTAGCAACTTTTTAATCACTTCCAACATGTTTTTGTTAGTAGACTCGGGTACTCCATTTCCCTAAGGGTAGTAATTAGATGAATACTTTAAGATAATTTTGTGTTCATAGGCCCATTGAATGAACTAAGCAAAAGAGAAAGTAGGGCCATTGTCACATGTTGGAATAGGTGCCTCAATCCTTACTGGCACATAACTCCTAAAGGGCAAAGTCGCTGTGACATTATTGATGTCTGGACGACTAGCTGTTCTGAATCTTGTTGAAATTCCCTAGTCGTTGTAACTTGGTTTCGGTCTTGCTAAATAGACCTATCACTATGACATGGAGACTCGGCAATATCTCTCACCGACTGTTATTTCTCTCACCGATTGTTATTCACTTGCAGCTATCGAGGAGACTTGGTTTGTCGGTATGTAGTCTTGTCGATACGAAATGTCTCACCAACAATGATAGCATATGGTCATCGGGGTAACACAAAGGTCTCGGGAAGACCTCTCGGTGACTATGAAAAGTCTTGCTGATGAGTATACGCTTGGTTCCTTCGCGGTGACAAAAGACTTCAGTGTGAAGTCTTGGCGACTTGGAGAGTCTCGCTAATAGTCTTCGATATGACATTTTCGCATGTGAAAGGTCTTGGCGAAGGTCAAATGTCTTGCCGACTCGGTAATACATGAGTAGTCGGTGTGAGGTCTCGGCGAAAGACAAAATTCTTGCCGACTCGGTAAGACTTGGTTGCTCTGTGTGAGGTCTCGGCGAAAGACAAAAGTCTTGCCGACTCGGTAAGACATGTTTGCTCGGAGTGAAGTCTTGGCGAAAGATGAATGTCTTGCCGACTGTCAGGTGCTTCGGTGAAACTTGAGGAGACTCGGCGAAACCTCTTGGCGAATGGAAAAGTCTTGTCGATGGCAAAGTTGAAATCAATGTGACTTGTGAGCATCGGTATGAGTCTTGCCGATGAGAAATCTCTTGCCGATAGAAATGCAATGGATGTCGGTGGTTTCAGTATGACTTGTGGCCTTCGCTATAATGTCTTGCCGACTGTTGGGACTTATGCCGATATCGATATGAAGCCATTGAGCATCAGTGAGACACTTCTTATGTCTCACCGACATGCGAACTCAGTTGAATGTTTTGTTGACCGTTTGACTTTCCTATGTGGCATCTCATGGACCAATCAGAGGAAGCAAATTTCAAATGGTTGACGGTTAGATTTTTGCAATAACTACGACGTTGGAGTTGAACTGTATGCAAGGAAAAATCTGCAATGGGATGGAAACTTTCTACGATGGGTAATGGTGGATAAGGATGAACAGAGGACAAAAATTAGAATGTGGTAAGATTTAAAGGAGAGCATTCTGAATTTGAAGAGAAGGAGATTGGATTTGTTGAGAGCTTTTCTATAAGAGATTGAATAGTGAATGAAGCTACTGTGAACTGATACCAGAGAGTTGTATCTCTACATTGTATGTAATTGTTTGTTACTGTAATACAAAGAGATTCAACTTGGTGTGGTGGGTTTTTTCCCGAAAGGGTTTTCCCACGTAAATTTGTTGTTCATTGTCTTTGTGTATTATTTATGTTTCTATAAATCTTTCATGTGTGTCTTAGTTGGATTGTAATTTGAAAATTAAAAGTACTGTCTGCATTCTTCCCTGTGGTTTTCTTGAAAAGACTGACATCTATTTATTAGGGCAAGTCCTTGGTGAACAAATTGTTCTTGAGGAAGAAGTTGTACTCTTTGAGAATGCAGGAGGGAGGATCAGTTGCTGATCATTTGAATGCATTCAACATGTTGATTGCTCAGTTAACATTTGTTGGTGTGAAGATTGAAGATGAAGATCGTTGCATGTTGCTGCTATGTTCTTTGCCAGATTCTTGGGATCATCTGGTGATGGATATTGGGAGTATGACATCCACTTTCAAGATGGAAGATGTTGTTGCTTCTTTGTTCGGAAGAGAGATGAGAAGAAAATCTTCTAAGATGGCAAAGGAGCTCAATGCATTAGAGAGACAAATCGAGAGGAGAAAGGCAAAGAAGAAGGATAAAGAAATCGTCCGAAATAGAAGGGAGATCAAAGTCTCACAGAAGTCCAAGGTGAAGTCTTTGGAATTGTGGAGCTTTGGTCATGTCGAAGAGTTGCAGGAGAAAAGAAAGAAGACCTCTTGACATGATTCTTCTCGGTGATCGGAGACACTTTCATTGCTAGCCTTGCTGCAGGCGATGATGTCACAGCTGAATTGATTAAGGAGCATCTTTCCACATGACATCATAGAGGCGAGTTCATAAGTATGAAAACTATGATGGTGGAAAGGTGTACTTGGCAAGTGATTCATCTTTGGAAATTGTTGAGTCGTGGAAGAGTCAGAATTCAATTCCCTGATGGAAGAGTGAAGGGAATCAATGATGTGATGCATATACAGGTCTGGCTCGTAATTTACTTTCCATAAGTAAGCTGAATGATATTGGAGTGCATGTCACATTCTTTGGAAATGGATGCAAGATGACTAGAGGCTCTATGGTGCTGCAAGGGGTGCTCGTATTGGTACCTTGTACAATTTTGGATGCACAAGCTATTCAATGCAATAGTGTCTCTACAAAGTCACTTAAGGCTACTCATGGAAATAAGAAGGAAAACGTTCCTGATGGTGTAAACTCCATGGAGGTTAAACTTCCAGCAGAAAAGACTATGCTCTGGCATCATAGGCTAGGCCACATTGGTGAGAAAGTTTTAAAAACCTTGAAGAATAAAAACCTGGTTGAGGGGCTTGATGATTGTAACCTTGAATTTGAATTTGTGAACATTGTATATATGGATAAAAACACTGTGTTTCTTTTTATTCAATCCTCAAAATCTTGGTTTGCTTGATTATATTCATTCGATGTTTTTGGTCGATTGAATGTTCCTTCTATCTAAATCAAGATCTTACATGTCATTTATTGATGATTATTCAAAAGAACATTTGTATATTTTAGAAAAATTAAATCGAAGTGTTCGGTCATTTAAGGAATTTAAAACCTTGTTGAGAATCAAACTAGTAAGAAAATAAAATGTTTAAGAATTGACAATGGCGGTGAGTTTTGTTCAGGATGAATTTGAAAGTGTAAAGATCATGGGATTAAAAGACATAAGACTACACCTTACACTCCACAACAAAATGGAGTTCTTTGAAAGGTTCAACATGTGATAATGGGGAAAAGAGCATGAAGTATGTTGAGCAATGCTGGCTTGGAGGAGAAGTTACGGGCTGAAGCAGTCTCTATAGCATGTTACTTGGTAAATCATTCTCCTAACTTTGCTCTTGTTGAGAAGACGCCTTTGGAAGCATGGTCTGGAAAGAAGCCCTCTCTGAGACATATTATGTCTTTGGCTATGAAGCATATGCATATGTACCATTTGAAAAAAGATCTAAGTTGGAAAACAAAGTTGTAAAGTGTATTTTTATTGGCTATAGTGCTGGCATAAAAGGATACAAGCTTTGGAATCCTGAGACTGAGAAGGTTTTGTACAGTAGAAGCTTGTTATCTTTCATGAGCTAAAGCCTTCTACACTAGATCCACAGTTCAGAGAAGAAATCAAAAATGAAAAAGGATGTAGCAAATATTCCTCAGACACGATAAATAGGAATTGAAAAATCAAAATGTACAATCTTTACTGAAATCTCAAGTAGCTTTAGAAGTTCTGAAGAATATGAAGAACCACCTCAGCCTCAGTCTGTGAAGAGGTCAACTCTTGAAAGAAAGTAACCTGATAGGTATGGGTTTTCTTTGATAGAGTCTACTTGTGCCTATGCTTTAATTTCTAACTTGATAACCTAGAATGTGAAAGGGCATTTAAAATGTCGATTCAAACTCTTTGTTGGAAGCCATGAATGAAGAAATGGCATCATTAGAAGAAGAATGATACCTGGAGTTTGGTGCCATTGCCTAAAAGCGAGAAAAGTTGTGAAATTTTGCAAATGGGTGTTTAAAAAAATTAGTACGGATGGCGGTGTAGAAAAATATAAAGCGAGGCTTGGTTGCAAAAGGTTATTCCTAGGTAGAGGGAATTGATTATGGAGAAATATTTTCTCCTGTAGCTAAGCTGACATCTATTAGATTTCTTTTGTCACTAGCTCACGTATGACTTAGAGATTGAGCAGATGGATGTGAAGACAACGTTTCTTCATGGTGATCTTGAAGAAGAAATTTATATATGTGTTGGAGCATTTTGTGGAAAAAGGTAAAGAAAACTGTTTGCAAGTTGAAGAAATCTCTGTATGGTTAAAAGGTCTCCTAGAATGTGGTACCAAAGTTTGACACATTTTTTTGTCATTGGGATTTGTAAAATCAAAATATAATCACGTGTGTATCTATAAAGCTGAAAGTGATCGTGTTCTTATTATTGCTCTCTATATGTTGATGATATGTTGTTCATAGGCAATAGTAAGCTAATGATTTATGATCTTAAGTCTCAGTTGTATGCAAAGTTAAAATGAAAGATCTTGGTGCATGGGGTATATTTGGGAATGGAAATAACCGAGGGACAAGAAGAATAGAAAACTTTATCAGTCAAAGTAAGTATATCAAAAGGCTGTTCTAGAGATTTTTGCATGGCTGATTGCAAGTAGCTAGTTGTTCGATTATCACGGAGAATGAAGCTATCTATTGAGGTTGTCCAAAATCTCCCTCTTTGAGATGGGTGACATGACCGTGTGCCATATACTAGTCTTTGTGGCAACCTTATGTATACAATGGTTTGTACAAAACGGACATTGCCCAAGCGTTAGGAGTTCTTAGTCATTTTATGGCTAATCTGGAAGGAACACATTGGGATGTTGTGAAGGGAGTGTTTAGATATCTAAAGGGCACTTCAAACTATGCTTTGTGTTACCATGGTAACTTGTTTGAATCCTGAGAAGACTCTGACATTCGAGGTTATGTGGATTGATTGGGAGAGGAGGACATTGGCAATGAGGAGATCCACGGTGGATATATTTTCATGATGAATGGTGAGTGCGGTGAGTTGGATGAGCAAGCTGACGAAATTTGTAGTCAGCTTTGTCCACTACGAAGGCGAGAATACATGGCGACTACACATGCTTGTAAAGAAACAATCTGGTTAAAATGTTTGTGTTCTAACATTGGTTTAATCGCAGTTACTATTTCTTGTGACGGTCAGTGCTATATGTTTGGTGAAAAATCCTACTTTCCATGCGAGGGAGAAACATATAGATTATGCAGTATCATTTTTGTCTGAGGGATATGGTGGAGGATGGGAAGGTCTCTTTGGAGAAAGTGGATACTCACGGAGAATATTGCGATGCATGTGAAACTGTGAGCTGAGACAAAATGGTGGTGTGCCAGTTCGATGGGCCTCTTGGCCCATGAATTTCAATAGTTTTATTATTCTCTGGAGGTGACAGTAAGATCTTTGTCAAGTGGGAGATTGTTGGAATAGGTGCCTCAATCCTTACTGGCATGTAACTCCTGAAGGGTAAAGTCGATGTGACATTATTGATGTCTAGCCGACTAGCTATTCTGAATCTTGTTGAAATGCCCTAGTCGTTGTGACTTGGTTTCGGTCTTGCCAAATAGACCTATCGCTATGACATGGAGACTTGGCAAGATCTCTCGCCGACTATTGTTTCTCTCATCGATTGTTATTCACTCACAGCTATTGGGGAGACTTGGGTTGTCAGTATGTAGTCTTGCCGATATGAAATGTCTCACCGACACCGATAGCATATGGTCATCGGGGTAACACAAAGGTCTCGGGAAGACCTCTCAGTGACTATGAAAAGTCTTGTCGATGAGTATACACTTGGTGCCTTAGCGGTGAAAAAAGACTTCGATGTGAAGTCTTGGTGACTTGGAGAGTCTCGCCGATAGTCTTCGATATGACATTTTCGCTCGGTGAAAGGTCTTGGCGAAGGTCAAATGTCTTGTTGACTCGGTAAGACATGAGCGCTCGGTGAAAGGTCTTGGCAAAATTCAAATGTCTTGCGGACTCGGTAAGACATGAGTACTCGGTGTGCAGTCTCGGAGAAAGACAAAAGTCTTGCCGACTTGGTAAGACTTGGTTGCTCGGTGTGAGGTCTCGGCAAAAGACAAAAGTATTGCTGACTCAGTAAGACATGTTTGCTTAGAGTGAAGTCTTGGCGAAAGACGAATGTCTTGCCGACTGTCAGGTGCTTCAATGAAACTTGAGGAGACTCAGCGAAACCTCTTGGCGAACGGAAAAGTCTTGCCGATGGAAAAGTTGAAATCGATGTGACTTGTGAGCATCAGTATGAGTCTTGCCGATGAGAAATCTCTTGCTGATAGGAATGCAATGGATGTCAGTGGTTTTGGTATGACTTGTGGCCTTCGCTATAACGTCTTGCCGACTGTTGGGACTTACGTCGATATCGATATGAAGCCATTGAGCATCGGTGAGACACTTTTTATGTCTCACTGACATGCAAACTCAGTTGAATGTTTCATTGACCGTTTGAATTTCCTATGTGGTGTCTCATGGACCAATCAGAGGAAGCGAATTTCAAATGGTTGACAGTTAGATTTTTGCAACAGTTGTGACGTTGGAGTTGAACTGTATGCAAGGAAAAATCTGCAATGGGATGGAAACTTTCTACGATGGGTAATGGCGGATAAGGATGAACAGAGGACAAAAATTAGAACGTGGTAAGATTTAAAGGAGAGCGTTCTGAGTTTGAAGAGAAGGAGATCGGATTTGTTGAGAGCTTTTCTGTAAGAGATTAAACAGTGAATGAAGCTACTATGAACTGATACCAGAGAGTTGTATCTCTGCATTGTATGTAATTGTTTGTTACTGTAATACAAAGAGATTCAACTTGGTGTGGTGGGTTTTTCCCAAAAGGGTTTTCCCACGTAAATCTGTTGTTCATTGTCTTTGTGTATTATTTTTGTTTCTGTAAATCTTTCATGTGTGTCTTAGTAGGATTGTAATTTGAAAATTAAAAGTATTGTCTGCATTCTTCCCTGTGGTTTTGATGTTAGGAAAGTTGCTTCGACACCTCTGCTTTCCTTACATCACATACCAGGGCAAATGGTACTCCAAACCTGGTTATGATGTTTTCATTGAGAAACTTGATGACCAAATTTGTGGTGTTGTTTTTGCAGGGCTGAGCCTTGGTCCAACGTGTGCAGTAGTCAGTTTCCATTAGAATGAATTTATGGCCTACATATGAGTTTGGATTTATAACTGCAACAAAATCTAATGCCCCATTGGCAAAATGGTTTTATCTCATACACAAGTTGTAAAGGGATTACGTTCCCTGGGTGCAAAGGTATGACATGTATGACATGTCCTAACGTGTTGGTGTGCATCTCAGAACACATGGGTCCAATAGTACCCTGATCTAAGAATCTGATGTGCCAAGGAATTAGCAGATCCATCCCCATGCCATGTATACCATGAAACTCAGCACTAGGTAAGGGATCTTATCCTAAAGAAAAATCAAAAGAATGTTTTAGATCAGGACAGTAAAGGAAAGTTTGAGCCTAATTGGTTAGGCCCATTTGTTGTCATAACAAGCTATGGATCGAGAGCATACCAATTATCAACACTTGAAGAAGAACCCTTGTAGGAACCCATCATCAATCTACATCTCAAAAAATTCTATGCCTAGGCTTGAAGGGTATAAATCCAAAAAATAAAAAAAATGATAAAAATCTTTAAAAAAAAAAAGAAAAATGATTGAAATTAGTAAAAAAAAAATTGTCCTCTAGTGAAAACCACTTCGGTGGCACTTTGGACAAGTACCTTGGTAAAAATCTGGCAAACAGGCACCCTGCGTAAATAAGCACCTCCATCTATCTTGGGCTCTTTATCTTATCATGCTCCGTATTGTATCCAACCATTGCATTACATCATTCATCCTATTTATTCCATCACCCATCCACGTTCATTTCATAGCTTGATATTGTAAAGTATTGTATTCCCCTTTAGTAATACTTGGCACATTCCTAAGGTTAGTTTGTCTTGCCTATATTGAGGTAATCTATCACATCATGTTGGGGGCAATTTGTTGTGCTTGTATTGAATTAGGTTCTTGTATATCTTAAGGTTATTGGAAATCGCATTGAAAATCCCAAAAACATTCGTAAAAAATAATCAAAAAATCCAAAAACATCAAAATCCTGTATAGTTAAAATCCAAAAACCATTCAAAAATTTGTAAAGTCAAAATCTAAAACATCCAAAACACATCGAAAATAAAAATAAAAAACATTGCCATGTCAAACTACATTTTCTCTAAGCTTGAATGTAGGCAAGGCCATCATTGATGTGCCCCTGAGACACCCTAGGTTAGTCCTTTAGGAGTTTGTCATAATAAACTGACAATCCATCAAGTGCTCATATCTCATCAATAATAAGTCAAAGTTAGTTGAACTACGTGGTATTTGCATGTATGATGTAGGCAAGGCTCATCCTTGATAAGCTCCTGAGGCCCCTATGATAATCGACCCCGGTGGTGGTTGTTGTGTTGGTGGTTGTTGAGGTACCTATTGCTATTGTTTAAGTGGTGGTGCCCCTGGGACCTGTCCCACCTGTTGTCCCTAATCCTGTCCCACTTGCTACTAACCATCTTGGCCTCCTTGCCCCTGGCCCTGTCCTTTGCCTCAGCCTGCTCCTCTCCCTCTCGGCCTCCCTTGGAGAGGTAAACCTATTGGATTTGTAAGTCGAAGAGGAGGCACAAACCAAGCATCATATGTCAGTTTCGTTTGCACGTCGGCCTGTCCCTGATCATATACCCATGGCCTCACCACTAGTTGTTTAAACTCGTCAATCGCTACTTGGGGCTAACATGTGGACCCCATGTGACCTCCTTGGTTGTCTGTGCAAAAATAGTTATGTATCGATTGTCAGGCCTATCATGTACCTCGCTGAATTGCCATGCAACATGGTCGAGCAGGTAGCGCTCTATCATATTATTCTTGTGAACCTTAAATGTGTCGGGTCTATCGAGAATAAAATAGTTGTTGATGTTCATCATACCATGCTAGAATCTAAAGCCACGATCGCCATCTGAACATTGTCATATCATCGATAACTTGACTCCAGCAAGGGATCCCTAGCTATCCGATGTGTTATAAAGTGATTTGGCCCTTGTATCTAAAAATGATGGGCTCATTGGGATCCATGTCAGCCATGTGGACAATCAATCAGAGCACGACGATGTGCTCCCAAGCCCATATGTGTAGTAGTGTGACACCCGCTCTAATACCTCGACCCTGACTATAAACAAACTAGTGCATATCATGGTATAGTGAGGTTAGCATCATTGGGCCCCACGCAAAAAGTGTCTGCCTATAGATAATGCAATGCCATGCCAGTCCCCAACCAGGACTAAATCCTATACCTCTCCTATCTGGGGCAACAATACTAGAGATCAAGGCACTGACTATCAATCTGAATATGGGCGAGTGCCCTCTATATGTCTCTAAATCTATTTTGTGAGTTCACCAAGACAACATTGTCTTAACGAAGAAGTTCATGACATGCATTGTATCCTAAGTTAGTGTCATAAATGATATGATCTCCATAGATCGACAACTGTAATATCCTCCACACATCCTCCAAAGTCACTATCACCTCGCCAATGGGGAGGTGGAAGGACAAGGTCTTGCTGTGCCATATCTCACACAACATTGTCATCATGGCTAAATGTGTCTAAACTATAGGCATGTATGCAATGAACCACAACCTAATCTCTCCAAGGTGCTCCTGACGAAGGTTGTCCAAATCATCCAACTCCTCTAGTAATTTGAGTTGGTGCTCACGCGACATCAGTGGCTAGACAATCTCCTGCATCCACAAAGCACATGACATCAAAATTTAGCTAAAATCGACTAAGTTTGGAAGCTTTTCCCCCCTAACTGAAAATGGCATCGCCATCTACAAAGGCATCACTATATTTTAAATTGCAAACAGTATCGCCAAATTACAAATCCAAGGTAGCATCACTAAATGCAAAGGCGAGTCTAAAACTAAATTCCAAATCCGAGGAAGTGTCGCTCGATGCAACTGTGTCACTAAAACAAATTTGAAATTCTAAATTCAAATCACAGGAAGCATCGCCATTTACAATGCCATCACCAAAAGTGTCACTGAAATTCAAAAAAGCGTTGCAATATCACGATGCCAGCCTTGACCTAGTTTTAAACCCTAATAAATGCACGTGAAACAAAAAAGTACAGGGAAAGTTTCAAATTGCGTACTAGTGGTCCTATGCTTGGAGGCTACTGGTACTCTCGAACTTAGTCAGTGATGTGTCGTGGGAGCACACGACGAGCCATTTCGTCCAAAGGTCAAAGCTCAAAATGCACAAAATCTCTATAGTGTGAATGCACAAATGAATTGAAGGTGACCCTTTATCAATATTTGTGCCTTAAAATTAGGATTTTTTTGCCCTAATTTAAGAGGAAAGCTAGGGTTTTACCTTGTTTCACTAATTCTTGACCTATGGGGCATATATTAAGGCATTTTTTGCATTTTTGAGCATCCCAGAGCCTTTTCTGCTACCTAAATCAATGTTTCACCTTTGTTGAGTGATCAACCCAAAATTCAAAATTTTCGCCCGACCTCTCAAGGGGGCAGGGTACCAACTTATTGCCTTTTGTTGGGGTAACCATGAGGTTCCAAAAATCATTTTTTTATTTATTTGAGCAGTAGTTTTAATCCGAAAAGCTTCAGTCTTTGAACCAATGTAACAGGTACCTCACTTCAAAGAGGGGAAAAATGTAGACACTTAAAAATGTCTTGTATAGTCTTACACACTTGAATCCGATAGATTAACATCTTCCTAAAACTCATCTTCTTTTCGCTTATTTGATTAAATTCACCTAGTTATTTAATCAAATGCCTCATTTTCATCTATTGATCTAATTGATCTGATTGGGTTAATTCACCCCCTCTCACACTAACATTTCATCTTGTTTAAATTGAATAAATCAAATTATTTAATTTAAGCCCTAATTCCTCTTATTTAATTAAATAACCTTAAACTATTTAATTAAATATCATATTTGCATCCCCTTTTTCATTAAATAAATCAATGATTTAATGCATATCATATTATTCTCCATCTTACATATTCAAATTTAGTTTTAATTACTAAATTGATAATTCCCTTCCCATCCACTTGCATAGGGAATATTCCAAAGGAATATTCTCCTTTTGGCTCCAAAAAGGAATGATTTCTTTCAAACAAACTTTGTAATAAACTTTGAAAGTTGTTACAAAGTGTGTTTGTTTGAATCATTCTTATCCCTCGATCTTTCCTTGATCCATGTGATCTTTGATTCTCATCCATTGATGAGAATCCTTGATCCATGTTTCGTCCTTCTTTCAATATTGACCATTGATAGATCAAATCAATCTAAGCCCTTGATTTTTCATTTGATCTCCTATGAATACATCACTATTTGGAGAGAAATGGATCCATCTTTTGATAGCAAAGTTATGCTATTGAAATTCACACTCACTTGCATCCATATTTAATATTTGATAGCATTTTAAATTAAAGCTTCATCCATTTAGCTTAATCATCCATTAATGGCTTCCATGATAACTTAGTTTGCATCCATTTTAGCATAATTTGCATCAATGGCTTATATATTTGAATTTTGTGTACATTTAGCATAGATTACATCCATTTTATCAAGCATTTTAGCATTTAACATTCATCTCCATCATGTTAAACTAGTTTCTTATCATTTCTCATTCATATCTCATTAGTTTCATCGGTTTTCTTCAGTAAAACCGATTGAAACAGGCTCATATTATCCAAGGGATTGGGAAAGGGTCGTCATACCACATCAATGTGACACCACTCCCTCAATAAGATAAGATTCAAGGTCTTACAATAGATTCCCCTTACGTTTTTCGTGTTGATTTCATGTTAGTTTAGTGGGTTCTTGTTCTTTGGAATTTCAAATATCTTATTGGGATCATTTCTTAGGGGATTAAATAGGGTTTAAATTCATTGGATCTATCATATTTAGTTCACACTATGACTTTGGTCACACTGTTATATTGACATTGCATAATCTCTCAGAGTTTTGGTGTGCATTCTTTATACTTTTTTAGTTTATGTAGCTTTGATTTTCTCTTAAAAAGTTCCTTAGGTTATTCAATCTATTTAAAATTTCTAACATGGTATCAGAGCTTTTGTTTGAGAAATATAAGTTCTTAGATTCCTGATTGAGAGATTGTGTTTCTTGTAAAAATCTTGTAAATTTTTGTATGCTCTTCTCTTGCGTTCTTGAACGAACTGAAGAATCACAAAGGGTTTGCAAAGATTTAATAACCTCTTTATTTGGCATGTGTTTTGTGAGATCCAGGTGATTGCAACATTTTTGGTTATACTGGCAACATTTTTTATTGTTCCAACTCATCTAGAAGGCTCAAGAAAGTCAGATATGGCTTTTGTTTCATCCAAATTGGAGATCATTTGACATAGTTGCAAGTGGGGGTTTGAAGAAAACCGTTTTTCATTGGAGTTGTTTTCTTTTTTGCTTCAAAATTCCAACTTCCACTCATTTATAAGAATTTTTTGTTTTGTTTTATAGGCAGGGTCAAAATCTCATCTGGGTATCCTTTAAATTTTGCATATATTGAGCAAATTTGAAGAAAATCGTTGTCCAAAAAGTGTTGCGCGTCATTTTTCTATAGGTTGAAGGTCAAAAGAAATTCATTTTCTCATATTTTTCTTGTTGGATCAAAAAAACAATTTATGGGTTTCTATTATTGTCTACTCATTGTGAATAGATTTTTCAGAAATCAAATTAGAAGTAAACCTTTTTTGCCAGAAAACTCGTTTCTTGCAGGCTAAATTCAGCTAGTTTTTCAAAGTTTCATAACTTTTGCTTCAAGTGTTGGATTTGAGAAAATAAGATGTCATCAGAAATTTGGAGATGAGCACTTTCCATCCACAGAGGTATTGAGAATATTTTTTGCCATTTTGTACCAGATATTTCAGGTTGAAGTTGTCTTGTGCTAATTTCTTCAACAGGCCATAACTTTCACCCCGGTGATCCGATTTTCAAAAATGAATAGGCATTGGAAAGTTCTTAAAGAGCACTACATAGCCATAAGGCTATTTTTTCCAGATTGTCTTAGGTTCATTTTGTATCAAAATTTGTAATTTCGGTTATTTTGAGCTTATTGAGCATTGCATCTTGGAAAAGGATTTGTAAATGCACTAAATAATAAAGTGCCAACCTTATAATATTTGGGGGGTGATCTTTGATACTAGTGAAAAGGGTGGGAGCATATTGGTGTTCTTTTGTAATCATTTGGGGATTGTATCATGACTTTTTTTAATCATCCTTCTGTGATAGTTTTAGATAAGCCTAATTATGAGTCTTGGAAAAAAGGCATTCTAATCCATCTCAGATGTCTAAAACTTTTTCCTTACCTTTATGGACTCATGCCTAAACTAGACACACCTAATAAGAAGAATGTTTGGGATAATAGAATTGATGATGTAATAGGAGTAATTGGTTGTCATGTTGATTAAGACACTTTGTTGGCTATAGTGGGCATTAAATGTCCTTGCATAGTTTGGACCAAGATTTGGGAGATGTTTGGAGACCCTCATGTTTCTCCATTCTCAAATGATCCTGCTATATATTGCCTCATTCCACTTGATGATGCATATAATATACCCTATGATGATGATACTTTAAAGGAGCTTAAGTATTATGCACGTCTTGAACGTTTAAATGACACAAAGACTTATCTTGCTTCTCAATGTCAAGTTAAGATTACATCGACATCACCTATTACAGATTTAGATTCCATAGATGCTTTTTCGAGAGCCTCCAATGATACATTACATCACGATCATTTATGTCTTATAGATTCAACCCATTGGGACCAATTTCTACCAGAGATTTCTTGCTTGTTTGTACAGTCCATCTCAGATCTATATGATACTATTAAGGATATACATATTCTCTTTGAGGACCACTCTCTTGTTCTTGCATCTACTGTTGCTACTTCAGAGTTTAGAGTTGCTTCTTCGAAAACTTCCAATGACTTCTTGTATTAGGATATCTATAATCTTCCTAATTCAGCTTGGGATGGTCTCTTGATAAGTATTTTAGACTTGTTTATGGAGACACATATTACAGATTTGGGAGACACTATTGAGTGTATTCATCTTCTCTTTGATGAAGATGATTCTTCTTCAGTTGTTGTGAGGGGACACTTTGACCCTCTCATTCACGATCATTCATTTTAGTTTGACATGAGTCAACATTTGGAGGTGACTTCTTCAAAGGAGATATTTGAGTCTTTATCTTATTCTCTACATCAATCTCTAGGAAATTCTGATTTGTCATCTTCAATAGTGTGGCCTAGAATGCTTGATTTGATTGTGACAGTTTTCAACATCGACATCAGTCTCTAGGAGATCTAATTTGTCATCTTTATCTTATGCTTTGCATTAGTCTCTAGGAGATTCTGATTTAAGTCTTTATCTTATGCTCTACATCTCTCTCTAGGAGATTCAGACTTGTCATCTTCAACATTGTGGCCTAGAACGCCTGATTTGATTGTGACAGTTTTCAACATTGACATGGGGATACTTGAGTCGACTTCAGAGACTTCATACATTCTGCACTTTCTTCCTACATATTCCTTTCAAGATTTAGGAGATACCTTGCATACACCATTTTTTATATTTCTTCCTAAGGAGAGGAATGTTGTTTGACAATCATGGACTATCTTCTCCATCCAATTTTGAGCATCTACCATTGGATATCTTATGAGGGGCTACTCAATCCTTCTCTTCTATTCTCTCTCTATTTTAGGGGGTTCTCTCTTTTGGGAGGAGTTTTGTCCCACTGGGTTTTCTCCTTTTCTCTATTTGTGATAGATTTCATTTACATTGTACATGGGTACCTAACATGGTCTTGTAGTTGGGACCCATCTTTGCATATTTGCATCATTTGCATAATAATCTTCTCCTTATGTTGCACTTAAGGGGGGTGTTGATGTGAATATTAAAGTCTTGTACCTAGTAATTTATTCCACTAGGTAATTAGGGGACACATTCACATGTTTACTTAGGATATAAGATTCCTTCTAGAAGTCTTAGTTGGCTTTTCTAGAAGTCTTATCTTATCTATGCATCATTTCCTAGGTAGTTAGTTGTCATATGTGATAGGATTAAGACACTTGTCGTGATCTTATCTATTCCTATCTCACTCCTTGCCTATATAAGCAAGGCTTCATGTGTACATTTGCATCAATCAATCTTGGAAGCTCTTAATGCATTTTGTCATATTAACATTGAATAATCTCTCGAAGTTCTAGTGTGCATTCTTTATGCTTTTCCAGTTTATGTAGCTTTGATTTTCTCTTAAAAATTTCCCTAGGTTATTCAATCTATTTCAGATTTCTAACAACAATTGCTCCCATTTATCATGCAAATACACTCACCTAAGGCACAATTTCTCCCAACCATCAATCGATTGTGCCCACTTAAGGAACAATTGCTCCCATCTATCAAGCAATTACACCCATCTATCAAGCAATTGCTCCCATATATCATGAAATTACACCCACCTAAGGAACAATTGATCCCATTATCATGAAATTGTGCTCACCTACCTTAAAATGTGTCATTTACTTCTCCATTTACACCCATTCCCTTGTCATTTGCACCCTAGTTACTCATGTTTTATCCCACATTTTCTTCTGCCATACGAACCCATCTCCTTTCCCACATTCCTTCACAAATATATCATTTCATCTATCTAACTTATATCCATTTCATCTCATTCATGATCTATCCAATTATGTGATATCGATCAACATTAACCATCGCATCACTATCTTTCACAATCATAACCCACAATCTCTTGTCTCTTCTCACTCCACCTTCCTCCACATCCAAATCTTTCTTATCTTACTCTTTTCATTTTCTTCATAGCCATCACATCTCTCCTACCATTTTCAAGAGTTTGACCCAAAAAAAAATTTTTTTTGTCAAACTCCTAAAGGACATCTTACCTCTATTTCTTCATTCATTGGGGCATATTGGAGCATGCCATCGCAAATTCTTTCATACTTCTTTGAAACAACGCTATAAAAATGTATTGTCTCAAAGAGGGGTAAAATGTAGACACCTAAATTTGACTAACATATTTATTCTAGAACATCATCATTTTCCATCATTAGGTATCATCAATCCACCTTTTTCATTTAATTAAATAATTTTTCTATTTAATTAAATAATTTTGTTATTTTAAATTATCTTATTTCTTCAAATTTCCTCTATTGATTAAATAATTTTGATTGTTTAATTAATTTACCAATTATTTTTCCATTAATAAGATAATTTGATATTATTTAATTAATTCCCTATTATTCTCAAATTAATTAAATAAATTAATCTTATTTAATTAATTATCCATTATCCATTTCTTAAATTAAATAAGTATTTTAATTATTTAATTTATCCATCAATTTCTCAACATTATCCATTCGCCAAAATAAATAAATTTATTTGTTTATTTTATTTAATCCATTTTACACATAGCATTAATAATTAATTATTAATTTCCATGCATTTCCACCTCACCTCTTGATTGAGACTTACTATCAGTCTATTAATCAGTTCACTAATCAATTGCATATGTCTACTAATCAATCTAATTAGTCCACTAATCCATCAAATCCACTTCACTACCACTCGCTTCAAGTCCAATAATCTATCAAAATAGTTAACTAATCAATCAATCCTATCAACAACCTATTAGTCTCAATTAACACTTCAATGAATTCACTTAATTGAATCATGTAATCATTTATCCGAAATTAGGCAGTTAGTTAACAATCAATCAAATCCTCTCATCAATCCTCCACCATTGATATTTTTCAGTCTTTTCTCTAATCTTGGCCATTGATTAGTGTCACCAAAAATCTATAAATACAACCATCCTATCATTGATTTTTCATTTCAGATCGTGCAATGAACTTATGCTTAAATTGTGACAATGCTTTATTACTATTGTGTTTATTACAAATATGAGAGTAAGTAGTTTCAACAACATTACCCAAGGTGAAAAAAGAACAATGGAGCTCAACTTGGAGGTCTCATAGGTTTAAGGTATTGATTGTTTGTTAGATCTTCTTTCAAATTGCTTCATTGGTATGATCGAATATCATTTAGATTTACTGTGAAGTGGGGTTAGTGGAAAATGAAAATGAAACATGAATTATCAAATAAGGGTAAAAATTCACAATAACCAAAGCAAGAAATGATCAAATTCTACTTACAAATAAAAATGAGTGCATACATGGTTAGAAATTAGCATATAGTACTGGAATTAGAATCAAAACATGAAAACAAACCAAGTGCAAACCTTGCATTCCATTTGAATGGTTGATGGTGTATTGGATTGCTCAATCAAGAAGCTCCCATGATTGCAAAAGCATGAAATGATGACCTAGATGAATGATAATGACTCAAATGCTCAATGATATGAATGTGCTCAAGAATTTAAAGTTTTACAAATAATCTAGGTGTCTGATAATGAAGGAATGATGTTTGTTTTATAGATTTCAAAATTATAATCAACAGTTGAGATTAGATTTGAAGATCAATGGATAGGAGTGAATTAAGGAAGATGAAAGATCAAGATCAATTTGAACTTAAAATATCTCCAAAATTAAAGGAAATTGGTTTAGGATATTTTGAAATGAAGGGTGAAGATTAGATCAAGAAATGGAGAGTGGAGGATGAATGAGAAGATTAAGATATTTTAGGATATTTTGAAAAAATATTCAATGGGAATATGTCTTTGAGAGGGAAATTATAACAATTAAATAATTCAAGATTATTTAATTATGGAGGCTTAGGATATTCTTTACTAAAAATGAATATTCTAGATGAGTGAGATGAAAGTTAGATAATTAAATAATAAAGATTATTTAATCATAAGACATTAGAGAAATATAAGATTTATGGCTAATTAAATAATTAAAATTATTCAATTAGGGGAAGATAAGAGAAAAATTAGTGAAATATGAAGAATTAATTAAATAATCCAAAATTACTTAATTAGTAGAGGAAGTTAGGATAATTAGTGAGAAATAATGTTAAAAGGGGAATTAGTAATGAAAGTGATGAAAAGTGATGCATTATGCAAGATCGAGGATGGGTATGATGAAAATGCAATAATGATGTGTGATCTGAATTAGTCATTTTTGCATGTCTATATTTTGCCCCTCTTTAACCCAATGTACTTGTTACATTGTTTCAAAGATAATCACTACTCAAAAAAAAATTATTCCCCAACGAATGACGGAAGGACAATAGGACACTGGGCTGCCCCCTCGGGAGTTTGGCCAGAAAAAAAATTTGGCTCGGGATCATGACAAGAGTTCAGGACTAGCTCAGATGAGAAGAGGATGAAAAACTAGGCCCTAGGGGTCCCAAAAAATATTTTGAATCAATGACAAGGCTTAAAAGATGATTTAGTAGGGCGTTTATGGGTGAAACCCTAGGTTTTGGGGGTATACACCAAGCAGACCTAGTACGACAACACCACAGGCCAGCTAGTGCAAGACCTGTGGTACATATAACTTTAATTTCTTCTTACACATAGATTTAGGCTTTTAAATTTTTAGCTAAAGGTAGGACAACATATGCGTCAGTCTAAGGATTGTCGTGAATGCCCATGGTTTTGTCGAGTCTGCATTCACGAAATTCTTGCATTTGCAAAAGGTGGTGCGTGTGCAAAATTTATTGTGTATGCCATAGGGTAGTGCGCTTGCAATGATGTTTTTGAAAAATGTTTGTGTTTGCTTTTTCACAATTGTGATTGGGGCTTTAGCATGTTTGCAGAAAAGCGTGTGTTTCACTGTTATACAATGAAACGTTTGCAAGAAAGCTCGCGTTTGCTTTTTTTTAGCTAGCAGACCTTAGGATTTTTAGCTGGTTTTTACAATTTTGACGTTACGGGCTCTATGCTTGTAGTCAATGCTTCATCCCCTCTATGCGAGAGAGTGGAGACCCAAGATTTTGGACAAACTAGCTCAAATTGGAGATTTTGAGATTCTATTTTTTACTATTGTTGGCTTATACCATATCACCTATATGCTTGAGATTAGTGCGCATTAGGCTATGATGATCGCACTCATGGAGTGGTGCATGTTTGACATAGCTACCTTTCACTTACCTACTGGAGAGTGGTGCATCCTTAAGATTCCTATTCACGGTGCTCGATTTGAGTATGATGTGGATCGAGGAGCAGTGTCTATGGTGAGACTCATGGGAGAGGACCAGCTTGTAGTGATAGATGGAAAAATCAACCTACAAACTTATGTTGGAGAGGTACATGACATCATCATTATTCTTGTTGGACTAATCATGAGGCCTTTGATGCTTGATAGACAATCTCGATAGTTTCCTATGGGATGGAGAGTCATGATCGAGGGCATATGGGGGCCCTATGTCTTGGCACATTTATATCATGATATGCATCGAGTATGTTACAGAGGTGCTACAAGCATATAAGTAGGTGTGAGATTGCTTCATGTCTGGGCGTGGGAGAGGATTACCATCACTCGACCTGAGGGGATTGGAGAGAGGGATGTTGATGATACTTTCTCGTACAGATATTATGATTTTCTTACATACATGCAACTTGGACAACTACATTACTAGAGGGATCAGCTTGATGACATGACACAGTTCATATGGTGTCCAAGGATTCGATATGAGACGTGGAGAGATGATCATATCTACATGACATACCATTGACAAACCTGATGGTTGATTGGGTAGACTCAACATATTATGGAGAGATATATTCCAAACAGGATACACAAATAGTTTGGAGAGTGACATACCGTGTTCGTTCAAGATTACCATGCCACCTATACACACACTACTAGAGAGGTTCCTTCTTGGGGTCGTATAGCTTCATCGAGGATAACTTTAGTAGAGTTTAACCATATGGTTCCCATGGCTTGGGGATGGGTGGGCAATCTTGATGATCCTGGGACTACCCAAGATTATGATTCTTGGTGGGCTCCATGGTGTCCACTGAAATTTACGCTTGTTCCAAGAGTAGGTGCACCAAGAGCCATTGGAGCTTAAAGGAGGAGAGACAAAGTAGGGGCCAAATGGGAGGTCAAGTAGAGATAGAGGGTAGCTGCCAAGTACCAACTAGTATATGTTGCATGAAAGGATCAATAGGATAGACAATGATAACAAGCACCTCCTTGGTAGGAGCAACAAGGACCACCTCCACAACTTGATCAAGAGTAGCAAGATCAATAGCTTGAGGTTGGGGGGATGGAGATGGGGATAATGATGCTAGACTAGATGTAGTTACTGCAAATAGGGATCAAGCTCTTTAGGAGCATGGCAGATTAAGGACAAAGAGAGATTAGGCTCTATTAGATAGAGACGCTTGAGCTATAGAGAGAGATATTGAGATTGTCTGTCTTCAGACAGTTGAGGGTCAGGCTACATAGATTACGACTGAGAGAAACTAGGCCCAAAGTGAGAGGGATGCGATTATCACTAAGAGATATATTTAGCATAACAAGTGCATACAACTAGAGATAGCATAGGGGTCTATGGATACCATGGATCAACATATGCGAGAAAGATAGACAATGCCTCATTCAGTAGGTGACATATCACAGGACTCTCTATGAGGCCACAGTCACGCGTGGAGAGCGGAGGCTGCTGAAGTTTATAGCACAAAGTGGTACCATAGGGGCCGAGTCTAGTAGATCAAATGGTGGTTTAGTTAATCGGTCCTCTCAGCATACATAAAGACATATTTTGCAGCCTCACAAGTCACCCCCCCACAACAAGCACACTCAAAGGTCACCCAGACATAGAGATGAGTAGCATGATATGACACCACCTCATAATGGAGAGGAGCATAAGGAGGGATAGACATTTGTACATATATTGATATTTATATTGATGTAGTTTTATATGATGTAGACATTTCTCTTTGTGATGTACATACATGCATCGGCCTTTTGAGCCTCATATATGTATTTATGATGTATCACACATGTGACAGTTTGTGATGTTGTATGACATTTTCATTTTTTTGATGATTTATGAGATGACATGATTTTGATGTGGCTAATGATGTGCATGTTTTTTATTATTCTATATGATTCTTATAACTATGATTATGATGTGGATGCACAGATGATTATGAGATTATGGTGGTGCTATTGATTTATGATGTAGGATGTGATGCTATGATATGATGATATGCAAATATGATTATTTTTGTGCTTTTCTAATATTTTATGATATGCATGATGTATGGATGTTATATGATATGATATATATGATGGATGGATGCATAGCTAATGAGTTTGTGGATGCATTATGCACGCGATACTAATGATGTTATGGATCCAGGATATATGAGATCAATGTTAGTAGAATGATTAGAGATATATTTAGATGATAGAAGAATAAATGATGTTGATCCAATTATTGAAAATCCATTTGTTATGAATGTGGATACGAATGATAATGATTTGATATATGCAAAATGTGATGAGTATGCTTTTTCCTTTTGGAGAAAACTAATGATTAGTGATCCTTATTAATGTAGCAAATAGACATGATGCACCAAGGTATAAATAACCAAGGCAACTTTGTACCTATTGTGTGGACTTTGACTCTACAAATGAGAGTACTTATGTTCATACCTGACATACGTAAACCTTTTTAAATAATGTGAGAGAATAAATCCATCAGAGTAAGACTTATACACAAAAGGTATGAAGAACTTGATATTCACCAACCATTATATTACTTGAGACTATCCCTGCGCACACAAGGCAAGTATTTTCCATGGTCGTATTACAATAATATCCAACAAACACAACATACAAAATCAATAAAGAAAAGATTGGCACAGATGAACAAAGTTGCCATATCACTTGCTAGAGATGTTTGTAGTTTAGGGATTTTATATGTTGATGATGCCCATTTTGTCAGAGTGATATATTCGTTAAGGCTCATGTTAGGATGCTAATGGTACTAATTATGATGATTGATAAGCAATTGATATTTAGGCATTGTTTTATTCAATACTGATCAAGTTTTCATGATTTTTGCTTGAATGTTCTAGATTTCGATAGCTGCTATGTTTGGTTTGATTCCATTGTCAAAGGATGAGGGTGATGACAAGTTTAATATGGATGGAAAATTTATTGCGGATAGGTGACGATGAATATTGGATTTTTGAGAAAAAAATTTAATGTTTTTGTGTGTTTGAGGTTATTTGAGGTTATTTTTGGTGCTTTTAAAATATTTTTATTTTTTGGTATTTTGAGGATATTTAAACCCAAAGAGGAGGACCTAAGGGGAATGACCTAATGCCTCAGGGGCTCATTAATGATGGCCTTGCATATGTGATATACATAGAAGCTTTGTAGTTCGATTATTGGACCAGGCTATTAGCTCATACTTGAATGGCTAATAATGTTTTTGATGTTTTTGACCTTTTATGAATGTTTTTGGATTTTGGTAAATGATTTGGATGTTTTCAATTTTAAAGATTTTATGGATTTTTTTTGGGATTTTCATGTTTATATGGATGTTTTTTTATTTTTAGGATTATACATCACTTGAGATATGAACAAGGATCCAATCCATCTACCAGGTTGAGGAGGATGCCCTAGTTAAGTATAGGATTGCATTTATTATGGATAAATGGGATGATATAGATAAAGGATAGTGATAGTGTAGCAAGGTTAGACACTTAAAAAGTGGTCAAGCCATGGTTGGACACACATTTATTATGGTGATGGATGGATCAAAGCATGATAATGATAATGGATGGATGGGATGGAAAGGGTGTTTCAGATCCCAAAATGAGCTAAAGGACATAGATCAAGATTTATTTCAAAGCAAGATGTAAGTATCTACCCCCAATGTCTAGCAATGTATGAAATGTTACGAGTGGATGCATGGATAGGGGGAATGATATGCAAAGAATTCTAAGGAATATCCCTTAATAAGATGACATATTCTGATACAAGATGGTCATTGGGATAATGCTAAATAGCTTGAATATAGTGCTAGATTGCTTGGACAATGCATGATGGGTCATATATAGGTGATAGTATTGCATGAGAGAGAGTATGATATATAGAAACGACCATGTTGAGATTTTACAAAAAGCAACTTTGAAGTATACCCCTAACTTGTGAAGATCAATATGACATGGAAGATGGATGAAAATGGATTGGATAGATGGATCATGGATTTATTATGGATGGAGATGAATGAGATAAGATACTTCTGCCCTATAATGATATACGTAGATGCTATATTCTACACATTATTCCTATTTTCCTGGTTCTCATCATGGTGCTTTCCCAAAGCGCCACCTAAGTTGTTTTCACTAGAGGATCATTTTTTTTTTCTCTTTATCATTTTTTTGTTTTTTATGTTTTTTTATGTTTCTTGAATATTTTAAGCTAAACCACATGGTGGTGTTGATGTAGATGTTATTGTCATGATGTGCCAACGATATCCTGCTTGAAGGAGTTGTCTTGCCAAGATAGAGGCACTTGAATGTAACTCTTGAATGTTCTTTTCTTCCTTGTCGATACCGAAGTTAACCTCATCTAGATGTGCACATCATGATAGAGTGCCCTTAAGTCCTTATGATAAAGAGTTGCTACCAAGACACGCTTAATGCGAGAGTTAGGTAGTCTTGGTTTTGAGGTGGATGGCATATTTTGATGAAGGATATAAGATAAATATGTATTAATTGATGGTTTAAATAGTAGATCTTTGAATCTCTAAATGTAGGATGATGAGCAACGATAGGTAGATATGGATTTTTTATTGGATTTAGGACCAAATTTTTCATATACTTTTTGTGTCGCTATTGAAGCTTTCTTTTACATTGATGGAGACCTTTGATGAATGGAAGTCCCTTTTTTATTTTTCCCCGTAGCTTCTTTGACAAATGGTGTTTGATAATTATTATTTCCTTTATTTTTCTTCGGGATCCATTTGAACTTCATTCCTTCATTTTGATTTGTCAATTTATTAGTGTCAATGACATACTCTTCTCCTTTGTGCGGATTTTTCTTTTGTTAGTCCCAATCAAAAGGTGGAAAGATGTGAGGATGACCATTCATGACATGGATGGTTGAAGTGCTAGCAAAATTTATATCATAAGGACCCTTCATGACTCCCATGTTGATGTTTGCAGTAGATAAAGTTTCCCCCAATATCATGGAGGTATCACTAATATGATTAGATGCATTGATAGATGAATACCCAATACCTTGGTGCTTAGGATTGTTGACTATCTCTACAGGTTGTAGGATACCTTGTTCATGTAAGCCTAATTCTTCTCTTTGATAAATCATTCACTGAAAAATTGCAACTAAGTATGATTTGTCTTGGAAACAAGTTATCTCTTCTTTAATGATTTGTTAGGAATCTTCAAAGGTAGTGGTGGAAGCATTGGATTCTGATTGTTCTTCAAAAGATATTAGTGATTCCAAGCATGAGTACAAATTTTCTTGATGATCCCTTTCTGAATTGTCATCACGAGGTTCAAAGAATGATGCCATTGTTTGCTATTTTGCAAAGATGTAAAGAGTAGGAGACTCTTGTTTTGAAAGAAGATCATCTACGAGTCCCATGGAAGGAAGTATCTCATGGGTAGATGTAGGATTTCTTATTACATGGATATGGTCTTATTTTGTAAAATCTTGTATGGACTCAAAAAAAATTATTAGGACATGATAGTGTCTTAGGGAAGTGATGGACTCTTGTTCTTGGCATATTTCAGGACATCTTTCATTGACGGATTAGAAAATACTCACTAGATCTTGATAGTATTTAGGTGATATGGATTATGGACCTTGATTCATTTCAGAGTTATCTTCATTGTGCTTTGGATTATGTTCTTGACATGGATCGATTTCAAAGAATGGATTATTTGCAAAGGGATTTTGGATGCTTTGAACATGTGAATGCATGGGTGATAGCTCTTGACTTAGATTTTTTGTATTAGGCATGAGAAACAATTAGATACATGGCAATATTGGGTCAATAATTTCTTGATCATCAAATAGATTTGAATTAAGTGTTTGACTAATTTGGCATGTATCTATCAAGGATAGTCCTTGGAAGGAAGATATAAATATTTCAGTTTTTGATGGATGAATTGAAAAAGATGGTATATTTTGAGATGGTGGAAGACTTAGGGATGATGGATTGAAAGCATTTTGCAGGAAAGTTTCTCCCATACGTTCTATGATGAGTTCGAATGATGCTAATATGTCATGAAATGGATCATTGTTAGACACTGATGGATCATCTTGATCATGCTTTGGCAAAGTATCTATCTTTTAGCTCATTATGTGAGGTATAAACATTGTCAATATGATTATTGGTGGATGGGATTTGAAGGTTGTCCTCAACATTGATTACACCTTGATCAATAAGGTTTTGCATGAGGTTCTCAATTTTTATGCAAGTTGATGTTTCATGACCTTTTGTTCCATGGTATTCACAATAAACATTATCATTGTACCATGATGGTTTGAAACAAAGTTTATAATCATTTTGTGATTTTGGAATATTCAAAATATTAGATTGAACCAACTTCTTTAACATGAACTCGATTGACTCCCCTAAAAGAGTGTCCTTACATTTGGTGTTATTGTTGGGTTGGGATGTGTTTATTAATGGATCCATGTTTCAATTGTTTGATTGATAGATTTTTAAGTTTTGACATTGATTAAAATATGACATGTGACTAAGCATCCCAAAGTCTTGATTAGGGACACCCCTAGTTGCTAGGTTGTTGCTGCTAGTAGGATATGATGACTCCATGCGTGTCTAGAGTGGAACTGGATTTGGGTAATGTTGACGACGATTTTACTTGCAACAAACAGGGCGAATAAATTCTTCACAGACAAGACTACAAAGAGCCTATCCTTCTTGAAAGATATGGAACAAAGACAACCTAAAAGGGAATTCGGCATTAACAGGGCAAAAATTGGCTTTCGTTCAATCCCAAGTCTCTGATAACCAAGTCACAGTTGCACTAGGGTCACTCTCGGGTATTGATGTGATATTGCTATTAATCTCAAAGGGACTACGGTTATTTCTAGTTTTGCTAGGAATTATAAGCATTACACATAAAATTTCCACTTCATTTTTAAAATAACATCATGAAATCAAAAGATTTACAATAATATTTCATGAACATCACAAATTCCTTGCCATCACTTAAAGTAGATTTAGCATTAAGAATTCAAAAATTTTATGGAAAACAAAAGATTTTCAATAAAATTTCTTCCATTCATTCAAAATTTGGAACATTTTCAAAATTTTAAACATCTATTCTAAAATAAAGCATAAAAAATACTAAAAATTAAAAGTTTCTCCTAGTTATTCTCCATGGATGCCCCAAAGAATCAATTAAAACAAAGCAAACCGCTTTATACTTCACCACATTGCTTCACAACTACATATAAAATGGTGCAAGCTTTTAAAGAGAGGGGTTTCGTTTCTGGACACTGAGTAGGTTTTGTATGCACCCTTAAATGGTGCAACATACAGTCTTGTTTGGTTGAACTAACAAAACCAGCTACAAAAGATACTGACATAGGTAGCTATCTAATAAGCTCTGATATTAATCAATGTCTATGTGCATACAAAGTTTTACGCCATAATGGTTCATAAAATAGGAAAAAAGAAAAAAAATAAAATTTTATGCTCCTCTAACATCCACAAATTTTGAACTTAAAATAAAAATAAGGAGGAGACGACCTTTTATAGGAACACGGCCCCAGAAGTCCAACTTAAAATTTTATCCAAAGAAACAAAAATAACAAATTAAAATGTGGCACGTGGCATCTGCCAACTATCATCAAGAATATTCTAGACTAATTCAACGCTTTGACTTCATTAGTAGCAACACTTTACTTCATACTTTAGCACAAACACTTTGCATTTGTCAAGGCTATCCACTTCCTTCCAAAATACCGGAATAAGGAACATCTACTGGGACCAGGATCAACCTACAAACTCAAAATTGCAAACAAAATAAAACTTCATCACATTTTCAGTATTTGGTTCTTCATCTTCTCACTCATAACTCAGGCTCTAGAATTCTTTCTTCACCTTTCTTCAATTGATACTCTCGGAAAGCATTTAATACTTGATGCATACGTTCTTTTGAAAACCCTTGTATCACCTTCCAAGTGAGCTTGAGCCTAATATATTCTTCAGATAATTGAAGTATGATACCATTCTTCTGCACTTTGTCTGCTTCATACCTGGCTATAGTGTTCCTACACTGTATAATTTCATCAATGACCTCCTGTGTTAGCAATTGAATAGGATCTCTATTTATTCTCTTTATCCATTCCTTGAAAGCTTTAGCTTCTTTTCCTTCCTATCCTAATGATTGGGGATCACAACCTTGATGAGCTAGTATTTCAATAAATTCTTGATTTTCACCAATCAATTTTTTGCACTCAACGATGAGCTTTTCAAATCCTTCGATACATTGTATTAACATGTCACCTTCCCATTTCAACTGTTTCTTCCATTTTTCTGGCAATGAGAGTTCTTGTTCTAATATTATATCATTCTGTATTAACTCTTGGATATTTGACTACATGAGAATTTCAATGCCTCACCTTTCTTCGATGACTTGATCCTAGCGAAATCTGCATTCATCTTCAAATCTTTTTGATTTCTCTGAACAGTGGTATGCTTCCTTGTACTCCCTTATTGCATGTGTAATGAATTCTTCTCCTTGCTTTACCCAGTACTCAATCCATTCTTCAAACATATTCATTTTATGGTGAATTGTTGCAATGGCATCTACTTGTTCTTGTGACATCAACACTGCATGTTTAGGCAGCTCAACTTGCTCTTGACTAGATAAAGTTAATGACTTTATAAATTTTTCCAAGGTAACAACCCGTTCCTTTAATTCTCTTTTCTTTTGTTTGTATTTCTGCACTCTAGCAACAGTAGCATTCAAATTCACTTTTATTTCCTCTAACTCTTGCTTCCAAGATGAGTGTCCAAGGTTAATACTTGTTATTTTATACTCCTTAGGCATTATTTCATGTCTATCTTTATCAGCTATTAGAGTAGCTATCTGAATAGTTCTATTACCATCTGCATTTCTTTGTACGACATACTTTGTTTTTTCTTTGCGCCTAGGTTTAGGAGTGTCCACTTCTTGCATGAAATTATTAAGATTCAAAGGAAATATTTCCACTTCCATTGGGGAAGCCAATTCCCTAATTAACCAATCAGGTGTATCATCATCTTGTTGTACCTCTGTAACATTTCTTTGTTCCTGCTTACCACTTGTTTCAAGAACTTCTTCTCTTTGACCTGTCACATTTTCTGAAATGGGAATTTCTTCAATGATTTCTGGCATAGATTCAGGATTAGTAGGGTTTGACACAGTCTCCTTTGTTTGAGGAATTATATTTCCCTATCTATCCAAATTTTCAACTTCATCTCTCTGAACATTACTTTCTTTATCCATTGCTACATCAGGGTTTTCTTCATTTTCAATTCCGTCACCTGAAAATTGTGTAGCTTCCTCTTCCTCAATTTCATCATGGCCTTTCTTTGATTCTTCAAAGACCTAGGACTATTCATTAATACTTGGAACATTCCCAAGCAAAGGCTGGGAATCAAGAGTATCTTCAATAATTCTTTCATTAATAGGATCCTGCTCTACAGTCTCCCCTGTTTCCATCTCAAGTACATTAGGGTTTCCTGCCTTTGAGGTGAGTGTTCCTTGTATAAACTCTTCTTCTTCAACATTTATGGGATTAGAACCTATATCTTGAATTTCTTCTGCCACTAAATATGTCATGGGTTTGTCTTTAGACTTCTTTTCTTTCACTTTCTCCCACATAGCACCCCATTTTTCCACCTGTTCTTTAATCTTCGCTTCATCTTCTTCAGAAATTTCCTCTAAAACCACAGGAGTCCCTCCCAGTGCTTGTTTCATACTAGCCGTGTTAACAGAAGGGGGAGAGGTAAACAATGTTGCAACTCTTTGAGATGCAAACCTAGTTTGTGCACCAACATTTTATGTTGCTCCAGTTTCTTCATCAATAATCACTCTAGTTCTTGGTTTTGTTGTAGAGGAAGATGCACCTTTAGGTTTTACTTTTGATTTATCTTTACCTATCTTTGCATCTTTCTATTTATTAGATGGTTTCATGGGAACTTCTTGTCTTGCAATTTTAGGGGTTCTTTCTTCAATTCTTATACATGGAGTTTCCTTACTAGTTTTCCTTCTCTTTTTAGTAGGCTCTCCACTCTCAAATGTTGTCTCATCTCTTTGCTTTCTCCTTTTATCTTTTGAGAATGTAGGCTCAATTCCTCTTTCTCTCAAAACTTTACAAAAATCATCAATCCAGTGTTGAGTATACACTAAGACTGGTCTGGTGAACTCATCAATTGATGTCATATCTTCATCATCAAAGCCTAGGTTTGGAATGGGTTCATCATATACCTTGTCTTCATTATAGAATTTGTTCAACACTTGGTCGCCATCCTCTTCCAATTGATCTGGAACATCATGAAGCTTGAGTGTCTGGGCAAATCTTAGAGACATTCTTTCATATTTTCTTCATCTTACCACATGCTCATCTTCACATTTAAGCCAATAATCTTCTAAGTGTGGCACATGAGCACAAAAAACAACTATATTCTTAGCAATATTTCCTTCAATATCATAATATATCCTCTAGAGTGGGAACTCTTCAAAATGGTATGTCCTCAGTTCTTCTTCACACAAGTCGGTCAATTTAATTGCACTACACTTGTAATTTCCTATTGCGATGGGAAATTTAAAAAAGGCCTTCTTGCGAGCATGGCTATAAAGAGCTTGAGATGGTTTCAACTGTCTCACCAATTCCAATAAAACAATTTTATCTGTAGGGTACCTAGGCAGCATGAATGAATGTCCATCAAATCCCTCCACTATGATGTAGGAGTAAGTAGGGAACTCTATGTACCAGCCTCCCATTGGCCGAATGACACTTTGTGCTTCCAGGGATAATCTTTTTTCTTTATCACCTTCCATTGTTCTGACCAATTTCATGGAGAAAAAATCATTGAATTTCCTGTAATCATCTTTGTATCCATGGATGGTGACCTGGGGTAGATGTGCATATATCAAATTGTTTCTAACCTTTGTGCCTAGAGTACCAATCTGTTTCAACCCTTATTTTTTGGCCCTCATAGCACATGAGTAAATAACATACGATGACATATAGAAGCATCTAGTTTTGGGAAATGTGGTTATCTGTTCATATAATCTGTCATTTATCAGCTTCCCCAACGCAATTCCATAGGACTTTCCATCAGGCCGGATATTATTACAAACATCCAGGGTTCAAATTTGCTTTTATCTCTTAAACCAACTACTCTACTCAGCAAAGTTATAATATATTGCATTTCTTGTTTGAACATAAACCTCTGAATTACCTTGGTCTGTTGTGTAATGGGCTCTTGGCACCATTGGGTACTCATAATTTCTCTATTACGCTCTTCAACATTTTGATATGTCTTGCTTTTAGCCTTTATATCAACATTGTACATGTGTGTGTATATGGGGAGACCAAATGTGCATATGATTCCTTTATGTGATAGGTCTACATAAATTCTCCCTTCTTTCTCAATGACCCTCTTGGCTAGGTTGTAGTAATCCATACATTACATAACTAATTCAGGGGCCTCCATCGCTAGTGAAAACCCTCCTACCAAAAGTAACCCATTTGTCACAACATTCTTGGTACACTAAGAAGCATTTTCTTGTAATATTCGTGAACATATTTCAATATCAGAAGACCATCCCAAATGAGTGTCTATAACCGCTACATTGATCGGTACGGCTTGTGAATTGCAATATTTGAATTCATCTTCTAGCCTTGCGTCAGAAGTGCTCATTTTGTCTAATGTGTTCTGCAATTTTTTAGAATGTGTGTCTTGTGTGTGAGTTAGGGTTAAATTTAACCAAGTTTATAAAATTTCAATTCATTTTCGATTAAATTTAGGAAATTAGAGAATAATCAACAGTTCATTTCTAAATGGAAATACCATTACCGAGATTTTTTAGCTTAAAAATCATTTAATAAAATATCAGTTATTTAGAACATACCTAGTTTTGGTTGATGATGATGTTATTTCATAATGCGACTCCAAAACCCTTGGTAGTTGTGTGTTGGTTTCTCAAAATTTACCTCTCCTTGTGTGCCAATGTCATTTCGTTACTTCAATGTCCTTCACAAATTTGCAATATGAGGTGAAGTGGAGTGTTGCAAAAGCAATTGCATGCTCGAGGTGGTGCCAAGTACATAGGTGGTTTGCCACCTTCATTAATTAACTATTATTTCACATTAAATCCTCGAATAAAGGTGCAATCATTATGGATTATGGTCCAAATCACGAACACCTATATTTCTGCACGGACTCGCTACTAGAGAAGAAAGATGGCATGATGATTATACGTGGCAATCATATGTCACACTAATTCTTTGTAAGGTATATGTCATTAAAGATACATGATCAATTGGTGATCACCGAGATTGAGGCTTTCCGGTATTAACTTTTGAAAAAGCAATGTTGGGATCCAAAAATACCTACTAGGCTTCAGAAAGAGAAAATCGGAACAAGAGAGAAGACCAAAAACCGCATCCAAAAGATAAATTAAAAAAGTTTCAAAATAGACTCTCCGATTTTCAACTTTCGAGTAAGAAAAAGAAAAGGAAACAATTAAATACTGGGCTCCGGTAAAAAGAAAACTACCGGGATTGATGACTCTGGTCAAGAAATACTAGGTGGAGCTAAAATTATATGAAGATACAAATTACCTTGGTGCAAACGTAGGACTCTGGGACTCTGGTTTCCAATAACATATTAACCTTGTAAAAAAACCAAAACACTGAATCTGGGAAACAAAGGACAAAGCAACAAAGAGGCCAAGTGAAATTGAAAGAAAGACCAATAACCAACCGAGCAATAGAACAATGCTAAAGCAAACGAAAGCAAAAAGGAACAAAGGAAAAGAAAAAAAAAGGGGTCCACATTTTTCCAAGGGGGAAAAATGGGGTGTCTTGTGAGAGCACACAACAGGTAATACATTGACATTGACATGTTTTTGCTGATTTCAAGATTGGATAAATGAAAGAGCAAAATAACGTTGTATGTTGTTTGGATGTTATGATTGTCATAAAAGTCACACTAGACCTTGAAGGATGAAAAATTCGAGATGATAGGATGTGTGATGATGATATTGTTTGGATTTGGAATTCAAAATGAATTCAAAGGATATGTTGATAAGTCTTTTGGACAAAAGGACGATGTTCAAGTAGATTTGGATTAGATGGTTAACCTTTGGATGAAAAGAATAACAAAGTTGATTTTGATTTTGATGTTTAAGGACAATGGGATTTGATGTTTAATCCTTTAGACAAAAGGATGATGACAAGATTGATTGGATTGTGCTAAATCTCAAGATGTTGATGAAAGATTGATTTGATGTCTTCTTTTTTTCGATTAGACTTATGAGTACAAGCAAAGAGAGATTATGGTGATTTGTAAACCTATGAGGGAGATAGTTCCACTAAGTTAACAAGCTCACAAGATGAGGATAGATGTGATCAAAAGTACTAGCAATATGATAGGTTTGATGTTTGATATGTTTATGTCCAAAAGGTTGATTTGATGTTTTTCCCAAGAAAACCAAGTTGAAAGGATAGTTGTGATGTTTGAGGATGTAAAGGACTATTTATGATTGTTATGACAGATGTTTCTAGTTCCAAGTTGATAGATTTATGACAGTTTTAAGATCAGAGAATTTGCAGGTCTAAGATGGACAAATGTTATAGACAAACACATCACGCTACCCTCAAGCAAAGGTAAAAATGCAAGAAGAAGCGGCAATATGTAGAAAGCAGATGCAACAATGTGTGTAATAGTGATAATTTGATGACATGCAAACACAATAGTCTGAGCAAAAATGACACTATGCTAGAAAGGTTCTAATAGCATGCAGTGAATGTAGATGCAATAGTATATGCAACAACAATAATATGTAGAGGGTAGACGCGACAATTTGTGCAAATGTGGTAATATACCAAACCGTGAAAATCAATTGTGATTTTCTATTACTATTTCTATGTTTCTTTGAAAGTTTTTTGGCAAATTTTGACATGTTAAAGTTTGAGTTTATGTTTTGAAATCAAGTGATATGAACAACAAACATAAAAAATCAGGGTTGACTCCAAGGTAAAGGAGATATTTCATAAGATTTCTTCCACAAAGCTCACTATCAATAGATCAATAGAATCCAAAGAATGGGTAAGTAGGGTATTCCAAGGTCACGTACCACATTGACACCCCTCACTTTGAAAGGACTAGGTCCTAACAAGACACCTTATCACCTCAACCAAGGATCAAACATGGTAAGTAACTTCTCGTGATGATGCTATCACAATGCACCACTATGGAGAGATGTTCAATAGGTCTTGGGATTCTAATACAATTGGTTCGTAATGGGTAGAACTCCTTGAACACCACCAGATACAAAGTGTAAGACAAAAGTCTCTAATCTCACGCTTGGAACCACTCGAGACTGTTAAGGAATGCCTAGCAGTTACATACTCAAATCGAACTACAACTTTTTTCTCATCCAATTTCTATAGCACGTTGGAAAATGCACTTGAGGTCAAGCCTTGGGGTGATGAAATCCCTAGGAAAGCCTCCTAACAATAGGGAAGGGTTATGTGTTGCTATTTCTCATCACCTAGGATTCACGTGTAACACAAAGGGAGAGGATACATAGACAACACACCTTTGATTAAAGAAAAAAGAAAAAGTATAAAGTAGAAGTATTTCTCTTCACCCAAGATCGCATGAAGCACAAGGGGAGAGGATACACACTTTATAGTCTACCAAGCATGTCAAACAAATTGATTTTAGAGCACTAAATGCAAATATGATTTAATATACCAATCAATAAAGCATACAAGCTCAAATGCTAAAATGTTTGATAAAAAACCTACAAGAAAGATATATTAGTAGTTTTCAAATGAATTTATCTTGGATTGATCAAAACCCTACAAACACAAATGTGTTAGTAGTTTGAAATTGATGTATTCTCCCAAATGAATTGTTGCACAAATATGTTAGATCATAAAACACAAGTAACAAACGAATCACATTAGGGGTTAAGGTTAGGCCAGACTGAAAAAATGTAGAAATCATAAAGAAAAAAGTACAGAACACAAATGCGACAAAAGACAACTAGATAACAATTACCTCAAATGCAACACTGTAGCCCTGTCAGATGTGATAATTTGTAGTAGAGGCAACAATAGGTGCATATGTGACACTGTAAAACCTGCAGGGGAACAATAAATAGATTGTCAAACAAAGGTGGTGATCCAAGCAAATGTGACAATCCTCGCAAACATGATGATCATAAATGCAACCAACCACACAAATGCGATGATCCTTGCAAATGTAGTGATCACAGATGTGACAATGTACGCAAACATGACGATCCATGACAAACATAACAATATGTCAGAAACCTGCAAAAACACAGACAACAAACACATAAAAACCCTCAAATGTGATAATATGCTGATGTCAAATGCGTTTATTTTGTCAAACACGACATTGTGACCTTGTTAGATGCAACAAAATCCTTAAACATGATAATGCATAACAATTGAACGCACCACTATAACCTACATATTATCAAAAAGCTTAATAAAGATGTCAAATCAAGGATGTGGGTTCCATTGGGCATGCCAAAATGTGAAGTGGGGTTAGTGGAAAATAGAAATGAAACATGAATTATCAAATAAGGGTTATAATTCACAATACCCAAAGCAAGAAATGATCAAATCCCACATAAAAATAAAACTGAGTACATACATGGTTAGAAATAAACATATAGTAATGAAAATTAGAATCAAAACATGAAAACAAACCAAGTGCAAACCTTGCATTCCATTTGAATGGTTGACGGTGTGTTGGATTGCTCAATCAAGAAGCTCCCATGATTTCAAAAGCATGAAATGATGACCTAGATGAATGATAATTGCTCAAATGCTCAATGATATGAATTTGCTCAAGAATTCAAAGTTTCACAAATGATTTAGGTGTTTGATAATGAAGGAATGATGTTTGTTTTATAGATTTTCAAAATTATGATTAGATCTGAAGATCAATGGATAGGAGTGAATCAAGGAAGATGAAAGATCAAGATCAATTTGAACTCAAAATATCTCCACAATTTAAGGAAATTGGTTTAGGATGTTTTGAAATGAAGGGTGAAGATTAGATCAAGAAATGGAGGGTGGAGGATGAATGAGAAGATTAATATATTTTAGAATATTTAAAAAAAAACTTTGTGGGAATATGCCTTTGAGAGGGAAATTAGAACAATTAAATAATTCAAAGATTATTTAATTATGGAGGATTAGAATTTTTTTTATTAAAAGGAATATTCCAAATGAGTGGGATGAAAGTTAGATAATTAAATAATAAAGATTATTTAATCATAGGACATTAGAGGAAAAATAGATTTATGGCTAATTAAATAATTTAAATTATTCAATTAGGGGGAGATAAGAGGAAAATTAGTGAAATATGATGAATTAATTAAATAATTCAAAATTACTTAATTAATAGAGGAAATTAAGATAATTAGAGAGAAATAATGTTAAAAGGGGAATTAGTGATGCAAGTGATGAAAGATGATGCATTATGCAAGATCGAGGATGAATATGATGAAAATGCAATATTAATGATGTGTGATCCAAATTAATCAATTTTTGCATGTCTACATTTACAATTAAATTTCTAGGTCATATAGGGGGATTCTCCCTTAGTTAAAGTCTTAGGAAGCTTTGTTTAATAATGATGGACAAAGATTGAAGACAATGGCCAACAATGCAATATGCTCCTAAGATGTTGATTCAATGTTGATGTCATAAAGATTCAAATTTTTGATGCATACATGTGTTGGATTCTCTCTATCTTGGACGTGTTTTAGATAATTTGAATGATTTAGGGTTAGTCCTTAAAGACACCCCCCTAACATGCAATTTGAAACAATTCACACTTTAGTT
>VDFB02369222.1:0-19239 GCA_007258455.2 Sequoia sempervirens
TAATAAATGAAGACCAATTATTATAAATATATAACACATGATATAGCGTGTGATATACATGTCTAAGTATCGTTCTGAATATGGTATTATTGTGAATATATCACTTAATCATAATTGTTCAATTACTGAATGGATTACTTTATTGCTTTGAACGATATGTATGTATATGTGTTTGGATATATATATATACATATACACACATAAGCATTAATGCTTATACAGAGGAGTGTGTGTGTATATATATAATATATATTATTATTATGTGAATGTTGACTTGTTCGTATTTATTTATATATCAAATGTATACATACTTGTTTGACATGGCATATATATATATATTAGTAAAAATATACATATACACATATATACATATATGTGATACATGTATATATGTATATGTACATTTATAAATATACGAGATGCTTTGTAGGCCGATTTATATATATGAACATTGGTGATTTATGTATATAAACATAGGCCAATTTGTTTATGAGTTAAGCAAAGCATTTAAAGGCCGATTATAATATATATTGGCATTGAATAAAGGGCGAATTACAAGCTATGTATTGCGCAGCAATATAGTCAATATGAAGAGTGAACCATAGTCAAAACTATGGAAATGCATTTTGGAAATATTAAACAACAATTACTCATTGTTGAATGCTTTTATATAAAGCGATGAAATAGCTACCAACTATAGAATAAAGTGAAATGCATGAGAATAGGAAACACACACAACAATACAAGGAATTGGTTTGAAAAGTATCATTTAAGAGCCAAGCAAATCTTTACTCCTTAGTTTTCTAAAAGCTTAGACTTAGTCGACTTTGAACATGTGTTGCATTATGATTGTAGAATGTTTCAATGAGTAAAGCCACACCAAACAATAGGGAATGGCTGCATAGTTGGTGCTAGTATATTAAGTTCTATATTATGTAGAAGTCTATTTTGGAAACAATTTGATTGTCACCATTTGATCATGTGCAGATTGAAATAGTCTTAAGTTGATGTCAAAACATAGAGGTCGACCCAAAGATTCTTATGCTAAGTAAACTCTTTGATTGCTGCCACCTTTTTTCCAAGTGAAGTGAGTCGACTAGCATGGATGCTATTGTAATTTTGCATGTCTTTTCTATTGGCTACAATATCTCATTTTTCTATATAAATAGAGAGGCATGTTCTCTCATTTGGAGGCATTCTATTATGCACTTCTACTCTGCATTATCTTCCAATTGCATTCTGTTGTATTTTGTGAGAGCCTTGAGTATTTGTGAGAAGCTATATTTTGTAAGAGTTTAATTTGTGAGAGCATGCCATCAACTAGTGAGAAAAGCCATAGGGAAGTATTTCTTTGAGAGGATAAGGTGAAGCTAGTTACTGTTGTTGGAAAGTTGTGCATCAAGATAGTCAAGTGGTTAATCGTATTATAGTCATGAGGATCTTTAATCTTCATTTATTTATCTTTGTTTAAGAAAGATTGAGTTTTGAATGCTTTATGTGAATGGCTTGAGATTACTTGCATTAGGGAATTATAACATTTGCTTTGGAAAGGAAAAATAAGTTGTTTATGCTATTTTTGTAAAAGTGCTTGTAATTACTTCATAATAGGAGAGGTTGTTTGTCATTAGTATTAAAAGATACTAGGAATGATTAAACAAGGATAGCTTAAGGGTTATTCATAGCTAGAGTTATTTGATTATACTAGATAGCTAGTGGTTTACTCTTGGGATTGATTGTCCATTGAATGAGCGGAACTTGTTCATATGCTTTGTGAGTAGAAATACCAGAGTTTTTGGGAAAAGGGATAGGTTATTTATGGGGTTAAAGATTACCTATTAGAGGAAATACCTATGCATAGATTATAGTGGCCTTAAGTCAAATTGAGTTGAGTAGTGTAAATGAATAGGATGACTATCACTCGAAGTACCAAGTGATAACACTTTGGCCAAAGTAGTGTGATTTCCTTTGGATCCACTATCAATTCACTGTGTCCCTATAGTGCATGCTAGTTCAATATTTTCATACTCATAGAGAAGATGAACATATGATTAGGTTTTAGTTTGTAGGACACAACACTAAGCTTAGAGTGATTGTCATATTGGGTTACTCCACTAATCTCTTCATCAAAGGGTAGGGCCATGTCTATCATTGATAGATGTGCGGGGGACCACATATGAGTTTGTGGTTGGTAGAAAAGCACTTGAGTGATGATTCTCCTCCTCAGCAAGTGACAAAAGACCAAGATTTGAAAGGCGGATCCTAGACCATCTATATCTATTGCTATGAAGCTCAGAGGAGCTATGTTTGTATCATGCACCCATTTATGTGGAAGGATGTAATCATGAATGATATACTTGTGTTCATTCAATATGACTTCTATGTTATGGAAAGATTTGTGAAATTATATTGAAATACAATGGAAGGTTGGAAATAGTATTGTTTCAAATGTGCACGTAACTTACATTATGGAAAGAAAAAAATTTATTGCTATGTTTGGCATCATGGTTTATTCACTTGTGGTGAAAAATTGGAAAATTTTACTGAGTAGAACACTAGGGTTGTTGCATCAATATGAGAATTATTTGATTCAAAGTCTAATTTTTCTATGACATTGTAATATTTGCTTAGTTAATCAATATAGGACTTACTCATGTTTTCTTTGCAACCTGCCTCTATTTTTTCTTGTAAGATTAAGGAAATTTAACAAATTTGTAGGTGCACATTTGTTGCATTTGTATCAAGGATTAGTTAGTTCATATTTAAGGAATCCAATAAATGTTTCAATTAGAAGTTATTTGTGATAGAAAATATTTCTAACTTGGTATGTGGAGTGTGTATGCTTGAAATGGATTATTAAGAATGGGTTACATTTCATTAGATATGAAAGAATTTGTGAGTCTAGGCTTTGTAATAAAAATTCATATGACATCTAGGCTCATCTAAATTATGATTTTCTTTGGCATTGTTGTTATTAGTCTTGAATTGAATTTGTTACTATAGGATAAGGCACCCATCTTTGTTTGTTTTAGCTAACCCAAGACCTCATAATTATAAAGGATGAACATTTATTGAAATATATAATTTAAATTGGAGTATTCTTTTCTTCATGGAGTTTAAAGATGCAAAGGATTGACAGTCTAGGTTCTTTCTCATTTACCACCCCATTGCTTGTTTGATATGAAGATAGATCAATTTGTGTAAATTATTTGTTCAAAATAATGGTTCAAAGGTACAAAGAATCATGCCTATTCCTACGAATTTGAAATCCTTTTCTTATATATATGCAAATGTGTCAATTATCCACATGTTTAAAGCCAATACTAGCTATAAACTAGAATGAAACTAGCACAATATAAGTTAGTGATGTAGTTAATTGGGATTATGCATTGTGATAGTTGGGCCTAGTTATTTCTTCATAGCATTTCTTGTGAAAAATATTTTTCATTCTTTAAGACCCTCATTAGAGTTATCCTCTTAAGTCTTGTGAATCTCAAAGTGTAGAATATTGGGTATATTCTTGTCTTATTGAATTGTTCTCTTCATTGGTTCAATCATAGGGCTATCATCTTCCTTGGATCAACTTGATCCCTCGGTCTAGGTGTTGTCTCATTCCTTAAAGAGTTGAAGGTAGTAAGAAAAAGAGACAATGTAAGCCATGTTTGATACTAGAAACAAATCATACAAATGTTCCATCCATATTAGAAACAAGCTAGTTTCAATTGTTCAATACTAGAAGCAATACATTTTCCCCAAAATTCCTTGACAATATTACATACAAAATAATTATCCTTATGCACATGTTCAATTCTAAACATAGATCAACCCTATCAAAGTTTGATTTGAAATTATACAATTGCAACATCAATATATACACTATTTCAATATTAGTATCAATCCTATTATGATTAATTGATAGAAAAATCATAAAAAAATCTTTTGCATTGAATAAAAATGACAATTAAGTGTAGGAAAATCCAAAATATAATTTATAATACACTAAACAATTGATGTAGTCATGGATGGGAGGTCTAGAGAAAGGATTGTTTAATCGTGCAACATAGTTAACACAAAGAAATCAACACATAATAGAAAAACTTAATATCATATAATCATTACAATGACTCACTAGCCTCCTACATGCAAATTATAGCTACAAATCATCTCATAGGCTGCTACATGCTTATTATAAAGCTTATATGACAATACATATTACTATCATGCTAATACTCTATTACTACTCGCTCCAACACTCACTATCTAACTCTCTAAACTTCTCTAGCTAATTAACTTTCTATAATCTTCATTACTGCCTCTGACTGAATTCAAGAGGTGTTTATGTGGCAACTCCAAACTTTAGGAATGATCCATGTTGATTGTAAGGTGTTCCAAATCTCAATGTCTAATATAACATGAAGGTGGGGAAAAAATTGTTGATGAATCATTCAAGGTTGTTAAAGAAACTTGATGTGGTTCTAGTTGAAAGTCCTTTGGGCCTTCTACTACCTTGATATATGTTGGGTTAAATGTTGTAAGGCACAAAAAGGTCCCACAAACCTTGCTTGATGAATTGAGTGGTAACTATCCTAAATGATGATTTTATGATAATGATATTTTTGTAATTTGATCCAAAACTCTTTAGAGTTGGATATGATGTACATGAACTATTGTAGAACTTTAATTCTTTGTTGTGATCTAAAATAATATTGTCCAATGAAATACAATAAGATGTATTGGGATGCTCCTACATCAACAATATCAAGTGGATGAGATTTTTAGAAACCGCACATGAACTCAAAAATTAGTTTACAAATACATACTCCATCCTTGCAAATAATAGATTACCCTTATTGAAATACCATATAATCAAAAGCTAAAACAATTCTCCAAGCAACTACAAGTTTGTAACTAGGAAACAACATTTCACATTATCTAATCTATAAAGCAAATATCACAATCTACCTTAAAATTTCATGGCATAACATCAAAAGGGAATGAAGAATCATAAACATATACATGATTAAAATCAAAGAAAAATATGTGTAGATGGATATGATAATTCAAAGTTTAATTGCAAAGAAAAACTAAATTTCTATTTCTATAAAGAAGAAAATAGAAAAATGTTAAAAGTCTCTATATGTCAAAACCTTATATTTCACCAAGACTCATGAAAGCAAAAATTTTTAAAGTAAAAATTATTTTTGTACATAATTTTACTTTCTATTGGATAAATTTTAATTTACAAAATAAGATGTAATGAAATATTTAACCATTCTAAAAAAAATAACTATTCACCATAAAATAATAATAATAACCAGTAAAAAAATATACAAATTTATAATTGGTAAGTTTTCCATAGTCCATCAATTTAAATTGTGTTAGCTTCTAGTTTAATTGTGTATATTTTTTTGATCCATCATCAAGAAGAGAAAAAATCATGAATATATACAGTTAAACCAGAAGCTAGCACAATTTAAATTTATAATTGTATTTAATTCTAGTGTTTGATAATTTAAGTTTTTTTTATTAAATGATGTATTACAACTATTAAGTATCACTACTACCATAGAATACGGTCCGCCTTGGGGAAGGTAGGGCATAAGGACATAATTAGAATGCCCATTTTCAAGGATATTCATGCATTTGATACATCTATTGTTTTTTCTTCTGTTCAAAACAATTTAAAACAAAATTGAATAAAAGAATATAAGAATTAATATTAAAGATAATTTATATAATGATAAACCTCATTTTTTTAATAAAAATTTAAAAATTCATGATAAACTCGTCTACTATTGAAATTATGCTATATTATCCTCTTGTTAAACAACCTCTTTTAATTTGAGTGTATGTTGAAAAACTCAAGCATTTCTTGCATATGTGTGACCATTTTGCCATGTTTATTTGGCTATCTAAGCTACTTACCTCCATACCTATTATCCATAGGCTGTAGGAATGCTTAGTGATATAAAAAAATAACAAATGCACAGAGATATCATGAGAACTTTAGTCTTTTCATACATTACATAGAAAAACTACAAACCCTAAAAACCAGTCTATGACACTTCACCCCAACTGGACTTCAATCTCCCAATGTCTCAAAGATGTGAAGGAGTACGCCACATCTGTTATATAGGGTTTAGTAGCATTTTAAGCCTTATCAAAAGTTGGTCTATATAGTTGGAGATCATCTGTCCTCGATTGTCAATTCAGAGTATAACCTGATTAATTCGGAGTAGATGTTGCCAACGAACACTCCTAGTTGAAAATTGAGGACAAGTATGTGACAAGGCTTAAATGGTGCTCATGTACAACTATGGTAACATTAATCAGGTTATACTCTGAATTGACAATCAAGGACAATTGGTCTCCAACCATATAGACCAACTTATGATAAGGCTTAAAATGCTACTAAACTCTATATAACTGATGGCCAACGTCTATTCAGCCATCAGATTGCACATTTGACTGTAATTATTAATTAGTTGAAAATAAAAACTACACTGTATTTTGATTTTCCATAAATTAATAATTACGATCAAATGTGCAGTCTGATGGTTGCTTAAACAATGGTGTGTTAGTTAATGTTAGCATAGACGTATTTAATATGGATTGTACGTAAGTTTCAGTACATCTACAATATGAATAAGTAACATTTGGATTCTGCCTTCCACTTCAATATAAGCCTATAAAATCACAAAGTTGTGTCACACTTTCAACCAACTTATCAACACAACTAAATATAAGTATTTCTAACTAAAAATCAATTTTGGTCAAACATATATGATCTAGTAAGATTCATTTTAGCTAAGTTAGATACTTCTACAACTTTTTCAACTAAAATTGTTGGCTAAAAATATATGGAGCACCACTTTGAGTCCAATTTACCAAAAAATTAAAATTATTTGAAAAACTTGAACTTTCAATAACTCCTACTAATGTAAATAATATTTAAAAAAAAAATATAAAAATACCTTTTTGTAGATCTTCATAAGTGTAGTTTTCAAAAATATATTTATTTTAATAGTTTAATTATTATTTATTATTTATTTTTTATTTTTACTAAAAGTAGGTTATCAGCATAAAATATTAGGTTGATTACCATGCCAAGGAAAAGTACTAAAACTTATTAAATTTTTTTAAAAAAAAATATGATGCACTAGATAAAAGAACATATTTCAAGATGGTATAATTTTTTTTCCATTTTAGATAAATATTTAATATGAAAGTTGACGTCCAATGGAAACAACTATTTTTTGATTCACACACATTTTAGTATTTATTTAAAAATATATATTTATCAAAATTGGGAAAAAATATATCCATGCACTAAAGTTTCAATTTATAAATACACACAAAGAAATTGAAAAAAAAAAAAATTAATATAAAAAGTTTGACGTCTCATGCAACTTCATTTTTTAGCATTTTATCAACAACTAAATTATAGTGTTAATTTATTATTTAAACTAGTTTAAAATAATTTTTTAATTTTTTTAAAATAATTTAAAAAAAAATAAAAATAAAAATACAAACATAAATATACTTAAAATACATATTTTACTTAGTTTACATCATTTCAAAATTCAAATATATATGTGCTTCACTTCTTTTAGTGATTCAAGTTTAAACTTGGACTCAAGTTGTTGGTCGCTTCCCCTTTTATAAAGTGTGACACTTTTGTGCTAAGATGCAATTTCGTTGTTTAGAATCAACTCTATTAAGGGATTGATATCTTTGAAGTAGAGAAATGATAGAAAACCTTAAGGGTGACTTCGTAATAGTGGTTTACAATTTTATATGAGGGGAAGGAAATTTCCATTTTTTTCCTTTTCCCTCTAAACTTCAAGGGGTTCGGGCTGAACTAAATGGACTGACTGGTCCTCATTATGGGTCTCTGGGACCAACCTAATAAACCCTAAATTAAAAATCATATTTAAATGGGTTCGTCAACATGGGTTCTAATCGAACCCCCTACATATGACCAAAAACACTCCTCATTTCTAATCGGCCATTACTTTTCAATTTCTTAAAATTACCACCGCCAAGGTAAGCTTAACCGAGACCTGCGTGATGGCGAAGCTTAACTGATTTTTCGGTGAACATAACTTTCAATTTGGTCTCTCCAAACTTCATCAACCTGACTTGCATAACGAGCACCAGGTATTTGAAATTTGAATTTTTTAGAGTTCAAAATGCATTTATATGTTAAATTTTGAAACCCTAGATGCAATTTTTTTCAAATTTGTTGAATTCAAATTGGATTTGTTTGGAAGTTTTTAAAGTGTTTTCAAATTTGTTGAATTCAAATTGGATTTGCTTCCCTATTTTGCATACATTTTTATGTTCTATGTGTAAATGAAATATGCCTTCCCATTTTAGCAATCAAAGCTATGGATAGCCTGCTCCTAAATGGAAAGACCAAGTGAAACATATATAAGAACTTAATAGCATATGGAAACAAACAATATAAAGTTATGAAGTTGAAATATAACCACAAATTGTATCATTTGTAACATTAAAAATGTCCATCTCTACACATTTTTGGTGGTAGGTAGGTATTGCACAATAAGATAGAGGATGTAAACTGATTAAGACTTGGATAGTATTTTAAAAGGAATTTGAGGCGTGGAAACACTTCCCATATTAACCTATCAAGAGATAAATATGCAAAATAGATTTAATTTTAGTTACAAGAAAAATGTATAAATTATAAATTTATAACATAATTATGTACATGGGAAAATCCTCTTTGAAGAAAAATCCCACAACCAAAAACATGAACCAATTATATTATTTGATAATAATATCATTTACAATAAAATATTCATGTGCATACCCCTATAGTAGTATCATCAACATGTGATTCATATGGAGTAATTTCTAGTAGCATGATGATACCTATAAAATCATTATGCTTTCTCCATCTCAAGCACCCATAAATAGGAAAACTTTAAACCATAAACCAAGTGTGGTTTACCAAAGCCATGAGCCAAAATAATGACTTAAAAATGGCACCAAATTTGGCACAAATTCCAACACCATATTCCTTGACTTGGTTTATAGGATGTATTTAGCAAATGCTTTACATCTTGTCAAAAAAATTCAAATCCTCCTCCTCATAACCGACCCTCCATTTTTGACATATTCAAACCCATTATTTAAGATGATCTTGATGATTTTCATAATTCTAATCAATATTCTAGTGTAACCCCCCTTTTTAATTCTCTTATGTGTCATATAATATTTCATAAGTAATTCCCATCTTACAATTTCATACAATGCTCTTACAACTTCTTAAATATATAAAAGGGACAACCCTAGTTCAATTAGGATTATTTAATTATTATCACCTACATCCATTCATTACATGTTATTAGTTTTTAGTTGTACACATTATTAGGAAATATGCATTGTCTAAGAAATTGGGGTATATTGCATGTTTGAGAGTGTTTTCCTTGATATTTTATCTAGTTAAATTAATATCCTTTAAAATCTTGTTTTATGGAGTTTTCATCTTAACTCTAATATGGCTAGCAAATAAAATGACGATTGAATCATTTTTTGATATAATAGATAATGACAACCATATAAAGAGCCACATTAAAGAAGATGAAAAATAATGATCAAGACTATGATTTAGATACATATGTTGCTAAACAAGATATTTTCCTAAATTCATAATTACATATTGATGCACCTCTCCACCCTAAATATCCTCACTCATTGGCTAGTAATTTATATAATGTATTAGGTGGCTATCCTTAGGGAATTAATACTATTTATAATATTACCACTCTAATGGATTTTAATAATGTTGTACCCTCTATGAATCCATCTACCCTTCATCCCTATATAGTCAGATTCCTCCCCATCATGGCCTATAGTTACTTTCACTTCCATGGGATTCCACCACCATGTCCTGCCCACCTTTTCTTTCTCCACTAGTATTTTTCTCTCTTTATCTCCATCCTTTTTATATATGTTCACACACCATTGTTACTACTAGCACTATCCCATACTTAGAGGAAATTCTTCTATACTTATTCCTCCCATCCCATGAAAATCTTAACCTTATAGTGTAACTTCTCCTTCCATTACCATGTCATTACCTTTCTAGACCTTCCCCTCTTTATACATTATCCTTTTTATCCTACACTACTCCTACCACTAATATATCCCTATACCTTGAATATACTATTGAAGAAATTTAACTGACTTTCAATATCACAAAAATTAGACCCATATTTTTAAACGTAAAATGTGTATAATAAAGCACAATCCATGCTTCCTAATTCAACTTCACTAATATCTATCGAATTAACTTAGGTTCATTACAATAAGATAATCATATAGCCATAATTAGTTGTCAAGATAATGGTAAAGTTTTCAATAGCCATATTTATCCTTCCACATGCCACCATTAGACATACACATAATATTCATGAACATCCATACCTATGAGCATCCAAATACAAGAAATATAACTATATATATCATGCACATCATCAACATACACATAAAATATCACACCCATCATCAACACAACTAATAGTTCCCATATCATATTATCTATGTTCTCATGAACAAATGTGTCTTCAAATACATCAAAGCACTCATGAGTAAATCCACTCTGTAGAGCATACACACAACTAAAAAGGTGCCCCTAAGGTATTTGTCTCCTATATCTATCCTCTTATCCTATCCTTCTCTATGGATATGTTCCACTCATATCTACCACCTTGAGGTGATCCATGTATCAATCCTTGTCAAGGTCACTCCTCCTCTCTACCTATATCCTTTCTCAATGAGCTAGATCTATCACTGCTACTCCCCAAAACACCTACATTTAAATATTAAAAAAATGTTTAATAAATCATACAACATAGATTAAAACTAACTAAACAATGAAATAATTTAATATTATAACACCTTTATGAATTATGGACATTGGAATGTCCCCACCTTTAAATTTATAGCCACCAATGTCAATCAATTTATTCATACCATAGCGCTTCTGTTCTCCAAAAACACCTACATTTTATATAAAAGTGAATTTTAAGAAAAAATAATATTTAACCTGATTTTTAACTCCCAACAATAATGGGATGGAGCTTTATCATAAACCTTTTCGTACTCATGTAAATTTAACTGGGCTTTTGGCCTTAGTGGTAGAGTATAGTGCCGTTGTTTCCAACCCCTATTATGTAAATCTAGAGTTAGGGCGGTCAAAATTTGCTGTGGACTCTCATCCCTTTGTGCATAATTTAGCTTCATCTAATTCATGGAAGCCCAACGCTAAAAGCCCAAGCATGACTTTCTACAGGACTCTTCTAATCATGATCTCATTGATAGTACCTCTTTGATAAATGTTTTACCATTTGTACTAATCCAGGACAAGCCAATTAATAATTGAGCTCTTTTAATTTTTTAATATCTTACTAATGATGTTATTACTCCATGAGCAACTCTTTTATCTTTTTCCTTACTATTATTTACAATAGAATTGAATGCATTAAAAAAACCTTTAACAACAATATTATTTTGATCAAACTTTTTGTTTACATGAATCTTTGAAATTTATTTAGTAAAGGTCTCATTTTGTACATCTTTAGTAATTGTATAAATTTTTTGAATTTTTTGGTTAATGTCTTATTGAAAAACCATTCATTGAAAAATTTTGAATCCCACAACCGAATGGTTTGTGATGACCTCTTTGCCTTAAGAATTTTCATTATGCTCATCAATTTCAAACCATTTTGGGTTCTTGAATGTTTTAATTTTAACAAACCCCATTACTAAAAAGATGGTTTTATGAATTTCTTTTTCTCTTCACAGTTAGTTCTCTCTATGTAATCGAGACACATCAGTTCGGTCATCTCATGTGGAGCTTTCATCATCGAATCATTGTTATCAATCAAAGTCGCATTATTGAGTGCACTCTAACAAGCTCATGGTTCATATCCACATTGAAAAGAAATTGTTGATGTATTTCTCTTCTCTTCTTCTTCTTCCCTTTACAGATGCTACTCTTTATCAATATGTTCCATCAATTTGCTAATTATTTTCTAACATTCATGGAAACCAATTGATTTTATTTTCAATATTATTGTCACTTTCATTTTTTAAACATTTCATTATATTGAACATTAAAATATCCAATTTAAATGTCATTTAAGGGTAAATAAGGACCTTCATATTCTTTCAATATATATTTATAACAAGTATATATATTTAAGGGTAAATATATATTTTTAACATATATAATATGTATGGTTGGATTAGTGAGATATTTATAACAAGTACACAATGAAGTCAAACTTATTAGATTTGATTCTTAATAAATTAATTTTAACGAATTCAATCTTGTGATAGCTTTATGCAATCTTATAAGTTTAAATAGTTTGATGGTATCTAAACTTTATATACATATAAAATAAGGATAAATTGCCCAATTATTTTGCTTTCCAATCTATAATTTTTGATGTTCTTGGCTATATAATTGAAGTTCATTTATGTTAACAAATATTAGATTAAATATTTTATCCCCAATTATTTTCAAATAATTTTATACTAATCTTTGTATTCTTATTCTTTCTTTCATCGTTTCATTTAAAATTTGAACCATTTAAGAATGCTATGTTATAGATTATAGTTGTCTTCCAATTCTTTTTAAATTGTTAATGGTATGAAAATATTATTGATGAGTAGATGAATTATTACAAGTTCTATTTTAGATTTGTATTACCTTTATCTAGATATATTATTTACCAAAGTCTCATTGCTCTTTTAGGTGTACTGTATATATATAAAACATGGAAAATGCAGATCATGTTCCACCTATTCCAGATTCTTTATTTGCAAATACTAGTAATGAGATTAAAAAATTGAGAGATTCATTAGCACAGGGTGCAAACCCGGGGATATATAGTGAAGCATGTATGTTAATATTGCATAGTCTAGAAAAACTAAAAGATGAACATGAGAGGACTAGTGCATATTCTCCAGATAGAGTGACTGCTATTCTTTCCCACATGCAGGAAGAAGTACATGGTGATGTTCCCCTTAAACAAATACAGGATAGTGTCACCAAAGAAATGATAAAAGCCACTTGTTTTCCATTTTATCAAAATGTGTGTAAGGTTACGGGATACTAGGTCACTAGATGTGTCGATCATGCTATGGCCTCATTGATCTATCCACGATTTCTCGCAGCACATGGTCTATACCCAAACAATGACTAGATTCCATTGTATTTTGTTTAGCAGTTGTATGCTGAGGTCCATTTGGGCCTCAAAGTTAACTACCTGGACATTCCACTATATGTTGGTCAGGGGCGTGGTAGGATTGCTGATAGGCCCACCTATCGTCGAACAGATAGACCACCCCCAGTGTTTAGGGTATTGGTTGGTGACATGTCTCCTGCTCTCACCCCAGCTCTAGCCCCCATAACAGATGAGGTTGTCATTGCTTCTCAAAAGGAAGCAATTGACACTGTAGGTGACATTGTGGCTGCCACCACTAAGATATCTAATGATCGTGTAGGTTAGTATTTGATGTCTAGACATTCCCGATCCACACCATTTTCAACACAGTGGACCACCATGGATCCTTTCACAGTGGCTGGCATCCCTACTCCTACACAACTTGATGCACTTACAGGAGATATGTCACGCATGACTCTGCATTGTTTGGTTGAGGACCTGTTGGAGGCATATGCCCACATTGCATCAAACAATGGGATGGGTTTAGAGCATGTTAGAGAGCATTTGAGATGCAGAGGTCGTTCAGTTCCAGGATCCCATCACTCTCATCCAAGCACTAGTGTGCATCAAGATCCACCTATAGTTCATATGACAACTGCACAGACTATGGGTTTTACTGATATGTCGATTGGTTCTAGTTCATCATCACCGATGCCATCTCACCTTCATAGTCCTCTACATTCATCATTTATGGCACGACATGGGATAGATCAGATGGATGCAGATGTTGATTCATCGCTTGATCGTTTGGTGGATATGGTGGAGGTGACTATTTCAGAGGACTTAGGTCATCTGATATCAGATGATGTGCATGTATGTGTGCATGTGCATGTTTCAATTCTTTTTTCATTATTTTTTAATTTTTTTAACTAGATATTCATGTAAGTTGATATATATGTGTATATATATTGTTACAGGTGGACATACCTCATATCACTCCTAGCCTTGGTCCAGATCATGTGTATGATCGATGTGACTCTGTGGATGAATCTGCTGTCAGTGGACATGTGAGTTTTACATTTTTATATAATCACACGTGTATATGTACATGCAATATATTTATGTATGCATAGATCTAGATTGATATTTAAAAATACAAGTTCATTTAAAAATAACTTTCATAAAATTTATTTAATATAAATTATATGTATTTAACACATCTTGTACAAAATTTTATTTGCAGGGCTCAGCACATCCATAAGAGTAGGACCGTTCTCATTCAGATGGCCATTCGTTTAGGAGTAGACATTCATATTAGGCCATGCACTCTAGATTTATGATCTTGACCACATGTATTTGATTATATGATGATCTTTAATAGTATTTGATATTTGATGATCTCTAACTTAAATTTTCTTATATGATATACATACATTTGCTTATTTGTTGATCTTTAGTATTCGACATTTGATGATCTTTAATTTACATTTTTCTTTTATGATATGCACATATATTTTCTTATATGATATATACATACATTTGCCTCTTTGCTTATAATATGTGTTATGTTTATATATATTGAATCCCTTTACATGTATGTACATTTGTTTGCTTATGGTTTAAACATGTTTACACATAATATATGTATGCATTTGCTTTAAATATTCAATATACATACATGTTTTCTTATTTTATGATCTCTTACAACTTACATTTCCTTATATTCAATATGCATTTGATCCCTAGTAGAATTTTACGGAAATCAATGCCACTTTATAATTAAGTTCATTCATGTTGATCACAATAAATATTTTTTTAAAATGGCTTAAGCAAACCTTAGACCATTAGAGGTCAAAGAACCAAAAGATGTAAATATTTTGGCAGGTAACTTGAAATTCAGATTTAAATATAATTTTAAGAAAATTCAATTCAAATTATATCGAGGAGCTATTATCGTTTTGACAAGTAACTTGAAATTCAATTCAAATGTAATTAAGAAAATTTAATTCAAATTATACCTCTATTATACATTTTTGACAACTAACTTGAAATTCAATTCAAATATAATTAAGAAAATTCAATTCAAATTATACCTCTAATATACATTTTTGACACTTTAACAAAATTCTAAAATTACTAGATATGTTGTGCATACCTATGAATTAAATATGTTCAACAAACTCCACAATGAAATAACTTGTTTGTTTACTACTTGATTCATTTAAACTAGGATCTAGTTATTCCATGTACACTTGAATAATTTTGATTCACTTGAAGCGCAGATTTTGGAGAAGTTTTTTCACATTTATCAAGGAGGCAAATATTGGAGCTCGGCAACTTTTCATTTTTATCAATCAAGGAAAAATTTGGAGGATAATTTAACTAGAGTTGGTAGGACTTGGTTTAAAGTCATCTTTAAATTTGAAGAAGAAAATGGGACAACAAAGAAAAATAAGAAAATGTGTCTCAGCGAAAATTGTCAAAAAGGAAGAGAAGAGACAAAGTGACCAAAGAGCTTGGGAAAGGGAATTATCACATAGAAGAGCAAAGGTACATGCTGACTCTTCTCTCTCTCACTCTCAAATTGTGTGTTTAGGACTTTGCTTTGAAGGTTTCTAACCATCATTGCACTTGAATGACTATAAATACTTTTAAATGTCCTCCGAGTCATCTTGGTCATGCAAGTTGTAATGTTTATATGATCCTTGACTCCAATTCCTTAGAAGCCAATTCTTTTGTTTCAATATTTGTGTTTGTGTGCTGGTGCTTTTATTTTCATCACTTTAATGTTCTCAAATTATTTTTTATGTTTTATGCTCTAGGGATTTCCTCAAGTTGGAGTTGAGCCAAATCTAGATATTTGATCAAAGCAATTAAGTTGAAGAACACATGGACCTTGAAGTTAGGGAGGCCAAAGTTCAAACAATGCTTGTTGGAGAGGGGTCAAGATCACTTCCTTCTACTGGTATGGATGAGCATATAAAACTAGCACAAACTTCTCTCCTTATAGCTCATCATGTTTTATCGGTTTGTTTGCTTGCATACATAAACTTCACTTATATTTAACATCATCTCTCACTTTTGTTTGCAAAATATTTTGTGACACATGTGTAGGAAGGGCTCAACAAGCAGGAAGTTTTCATGCTCAAGTCGAGCCAAATCTAGACATTGGATAAAATGAATCCGCTCAAGAATGCATAGTCCTTGAAGATAGGGAGGAGGCACAAGTTCAAACAATGCAAGTTGAAGAGGGGTCAAGATCACTTCCTCCTACTGGTATGGATGAGCATATAAAACTAGTTGAGAAGGTGGGCAAACAAATTTCTCATAGAAATTTAGATCATTTACTTGAAATGGATATGGAGAAACTAAAATATTATGCCAACCAGCCTTATAATAAGAGAAAGAGGTCAATGACTAAATCTGTAAATGGAATGATCAATCATCATTTCAACCTTCTTGATACACTTGAAAAAACCCAATTGTTATCACGTTTACTTCTTCATGATGAGCTCAAAGAGTCATTACAATTGTTGGGTGTTCATTTAGCATCAAATAAGAAGAAAAACATGGGATTACAAAAGGATATTGTTCAAAATGTTAAAAACAGTTTAGATTCCATTGGGAAAGGATCTCAATCAGTGGATAAGGCCACTACAAGAAGGGTGATGTTGACATCTTTTGTAAATCAAGATATAGCAAGAAAAAGAAAAATGTCTGCACTTTTAACTGAAATTGGTTATAGTAGAACCACATTGATAAAATATGAGAAAAAAGATAAAGTTTTTGGATGAGAGTTTAGAAGGCAATTGGGAAATTATGTGTAGAGCTCCCCATTCTGATAGGATTGAAGATGTTGTTAGGAACTTGGTCTCAGGTTTTTGGCATGATCAGACTCGTCCATCATCAAATACTAGAGATGTTATGAGACCACGAGTTGGACCTAGTATTTATGAAAATCATATCAAACATTGGCTAGACATAACACAATTTGAGATGTATATGAACTTTGTAATGCATATCCTCATATAAAGATTGGGAAAAGGCTCTGCTTGTTTCAAGGTTAAAGCCATATTATGTGAAGATAAACATGTTTTTGAAACTTGTTGTTGTCGTTATCATATCAAATTTGATCTCTACTATCAGTGTTTTCAAAGATGAGAGAGAAAGAAAGATGTAGGTTTCAAAATGCACCTCCCTAAACATGCAAGTTTAATTCATAAAGTCTATATTATGTGATCATGAAATGGACCTCAAATAAACTACATAAAGGAATTTGTAAGGGCATGTAAAATTTGGCTAATTTCCTTCAAAAATTGAGGATCTTGACCTAACAAGACAATAAATTGCAAGAAGTAAGTACTATTTTTAGAGAGTTTATTTGTTTCAATTTCTCATAGATCAAGTTATTTGGATTCTCTTTGATGTAATTTTTCATTGATCAATTGTGGTTTATTAGTTATTCACATATTTTATTGACACAGGTACAAGTATGTAAAGTTGCAAACAAATTTTGGGAAAGAATCCACAAGGTTGAACTATGTAGAAGAGGAGATTCCCATTGGAAAATTTATGGAAGATTTTCGAAAATTGATATGACCATACATACATCATTCATTTTTTGCTAAGTGGCAAGCACAATAATTTCAAACATTGAGAGATACTTTCCCACATGAAACAGTTCTATTAGTAGTTGACTTTGCAGAAAATTACTCCTTTGTACATCAAAAGGAGATTCAATCAGAGTATTACTTTTCAATGCAGATCACTATTATGGTTCATGTGTGTTATCAACATGCACAATTAGAATTGGATGGTGTTGAGAGTACAAATGAAGAACGAGCCATTAAGAAATAATATCACTTTTATATTAGTCATGATAAAGAGCATGACACACTTTTTGTCCAACATTGCTTTACAATATTTTTTGAGAATTTGAGAAGCAGGGGTGTAAAATTTGAAATCATTTTGTATGGTTAGATGGATGTGCGGCATAATTCAAATCTTCACGGCCATTCTATGCACTTTGTAGATATCATAAAATCTACAAAATACCACATGTTTGGAGTTTTTTTTAGAGTGGGCATGGAAAGGGTGAGCATGATGGAGCAGGAGCTTGCATCAAACGAGCTTTAAGAAAGCATCAAATGAGTTATCTAGAAGATCATCTAGATAATGCACATGATGTTGTTGAATGGTGCAAGAAACACTTTGCATCAAATGTGGTCAGCACATCTTCAAGAACAAACCGACACATTCCACATAGAGTGTTTTGGGAGATATCGGGTATGTATAAATTACATTAAATCAAAATTTGAATTTATTTAAATTTAAAATATATATATATACATATTTGTTCACATAAGTTTTGTTGTACATATGTATCTAAATTGGATAGAAGATAGATGCATGGATGCAAGAGGGTAGAAAAAACAAGATCTTTGCATTGTGTTAGGAGTTCAAATAGTTGCCATGGATGGATATTAGACACAAGGGATTACTCTTGTTTTTGCATTGAGTGCATTGAGGGAAACTCCGATTATGCATGCAACAATCAAGAACTTGGATATGTTGGTAAATGGGATCTGGTGCCACTAGTTGTTTTCAAAACATATGATGAAAGCTTGAGGAAGAAAGATTTGAAGACATTCCTTTTGATTTCAATTGATTATGACCATATTTGAGTTGGTTAGAAAAGGTACACATGCATAAGTTTTAATAATTTAAATATTATATATATCCTAGTTAATGATCTTTAGAGACATTTCTAATTTTTTTATAATTTTTTGTGTAAATTTGGTGTACAAGAGATGTTTTTGCAGTCATAGTAGAGCCTAGAAACATTGAAGGTGTTAGCTATTATTTATTGTGTTGCATAGACGAGAGGAATAAGCTAACAAAACTTGAAACAAGTGATGGAATGTCATTTCCCATAGGTGAGTTTGAATTTAAAATTTTATATACATTGTATTCACATGTGCAGATTACATTATAACATTAAATATATATTTTACAAACCTTGAGTACGAAAATGTTGCAC
>VDFB02369224.1:0-22262 GCA_007258455.2 Sequoia sempervirens
CTCGGAGTGACATAGGGTTTTCGATATGATGTCTCCCCAATATCACGGAGCTATGGCGAAACACAAAGGAGACATAAGGATGCTTCCTGACTTCGGCGTAGCGAACAGTTGGTCACGGGGAAAGCAAATAACACAAGGAACAGAGGAACACGGGCAGACAACGATCAACATTATAATTGCCTTTGGCATACTGCTGCCCTGTCTCGTTGACTAGTTCACTGGTGAATAACATAATTTCAAACACTGAGGCCGACATGTATAATGCTTGAGAACCATTGCAGGGAACTTGATTGGAATGATTTCCACCGATGGGTGACATGATTTTAGGCGTTTTGTTTTCTCATGCTGAATTAATATAGTATACTCTCCCAAATGTATTATAGGCGGAGATCGAGATTTTAGATCACAGACAGTAGATTAGGAATGGCTACATTAGAATAGCTTTCTCTTATTAGAGACTATGTGCATGTTTTAAAATGGTGAATTCAATGAAAATCAGCTGATGTGGTAGGTCAATTCTAGTGTCAATTGTATGTTGAACTTATTGAAAAGAATATTGCTGAAGTTGTCTCAATTTGATTCTTCACGGTTGTTCAAATTAATTATAACAAGTTTATGTTAGGTTTATTGATGCACATTTGATGTATTGTGTGATTAATCAATTGGTTCTCTCAAGTAGAGATTAAATCCTTTTTGTTGATCACAATAATCAGGAAGATTCATCTGGATTATTAAAGAAGAGCTTAGTAGTCATAATCTTGCATTGTTCATACAAGTTATGAACAGATCATAGCGCAATTTGATTTTCCACTTTAGAATATGTTGCTCGCCATTTCATTAGAGCTCCGCATACCCAATAAGGCAGCAGTCTCGCATTTTCATCATTGTGAAGATTCATAATTTCTTTACATCACGGTAATTAAGCATTTTAGGATTTAGATTAAAGAAGATTATATCAGGGACGACTTCATTTGATTTCACTCTGATCTGCATTGTGGACAAAGCATTTTTTAGAAGGATAATCATAAGATAAAGTACGTTCAATTCAAAGGTACACTGCACGGAGTTTATAGCGCCTAAAAGAGTAGAAAGGTTGAGTTCTCTTGGCCTTGTCTGTTACCCTAAAGCATATCAAGAGATTGGCAGCCTCTTGAGGTATTCTTGTCTGCGTTTTTGAGAGCTAACAAATTGGCGACTCTGCTGGGGATTACATCAAAAAATTTGGTTGAAGACCATCATATAGAGTCAGTGAAGAAAAGATTTTTAATTTGAGAAGATTCAGAAGGAGTCATTCCGTTGGGGAAAAGATCAAAAGTAATCATTTTCCTACTTTTGGAAAAGTAGGTGGCGACTCTGGAAGAAACATTGCATTTGTTCAAATATGATAGGAAAAGATCCTCAATGATCTGAAAATGGAGGGTAATCAGGGCAGACCTTTTGATCATGATACTCCTCAAGTTGATTAAGAATCTTTAACTTTTGAGGAGGTCAAAGCACTGTATGAGTCTCGGAGAAAGGAAATAGAGGAATGGCAAAGCAAAAGGCTGCAATTGGACCAACAACTGTTACAATTAGGAGAATTATGCAATGAAGATGAATACACAAATGTGGGAGGCTATTGGGCCCCTCGAGCGCTTGATATTACAAATGAAAATTTCTACAATGGAGGCGGTACATATCACGCACAACAAAGCAAGAAAATGCTTATGCAGTCCCTCCTGGACAAAGATTGGCAAGTTATCAAGAATGTCATTGTGATCAGTTTCAAGTACAATGCCAGTCTGATCAGTGTCAAATGCAATTGGAAAGTTATCAAGAATGTCAATGTGATCAATTTCAAGGGTAGCACAATTCTGATTCACTTGGAGATATTAGCCAGAATCTACAACAAGGTATGTATCAAAACCAACAATCTAGAGATGATGAATATTTCAAAAGTCTTTGGGATGCTTTTCTTGACATAAGGAGGTATGATGGAGAAGATTTCACTTCTCTATACAATAGAATGAGAGAAATTTGTATACAGTTACCTTCTCACCATAGGCCTACAAGGGCCATGTTTACTGAGCAATTCATAAAGGTATGGGAGCCTAATTTAGTTCATTGGTCCAAATTATCAATACAACAAGTTTGTGATCACTTGAATAAGTTCATTGATGCCATGGAGAAGAAAAGGTATGGGAACACTATCAATGTTGATTCCAATGATTGTACTTCTGTTGAGTATAGAGAAATTGATCAAGCAATGCATCCAATAGATGATGAGATATGTGCAAGTCGGTATGATTCCTGTGATAGCTTGCATAATGAAGATGAAGGTACAAGATATCTCTCTTGCATAACAGATTGTGACAGGGAGAGCAGTGTGTGTTATGAGGGATCAAATGAGTATTTAGATTTTGAAGATGCATCTATGGATTTTGATCTGCAGCAAGGGGATTCTTCTACCTCTTATGAAGATCAAGATGATGAGGCAATGGGAGATGTTGATAGTGAATATACAATGCCTCCAATTGCAGTTGAAATCCATGAGGACACATTCAATGAAGAAGAGGTTTGTACATTTGAAAGTGGTTTCCAAAAATTTTCAGGCCCATTGCATGATGAAGTTTGAAAAGAGGATTAGATAATGTTTTGCAAAGATTTTCCCCAGAATGAATTTCAGGTATTTTCAGATGCACTTGATGTTGAGAAAAAGGTATTTTTAGATAAAGGTGATGTGTCAAGTTATGGAACAAGTGACTGTGCTAGTAATTTTTCATTCTTTGATGATCCTAGGCCTCTTTTTGATGATGACAAAAGTGATGAGTATGACTGTAACAATGTGGAAACGTGTTTACTCAGCTGTGAGAAAATTTTAGATTTGTTAACTCTTGATTATCAGAGATATATACATAAGGGTGATCTTGAAGCTCTGTGTCCAGTTGATGGTGAAACTTTTGAAGTTGACCAAATGCATGTGTCTGTTGAAGAAGAGGTATGTGATTTTGAAATTTCTAACTCATGTGGAGAAGACTTTTATCTACATACCACTGATGGCAGTGTTCCAGATTTGATTGGTTCATATATGCTTAATATTGAAGATTTGAGTCATAAGGGTATCAAAGAGGTGCAAAAGGTTTTAGATTTGTTTAATGCAAACAATGTTGATATGACATAATTTTTTGATTCTCAAAAGAAGCACTTTGATGGTAAATTTTCAATTCAGCTGGGAGAATGTTTCATAATACATAACAGTGAGAAAGATAATAAGGAATGTTGTATTTCATATGCATGCATTTTGAATGTTCAAAATAACAGGGGTTTGTCCCAAGATGTTGAAGAATTTGAACTTTAGGATGGTGTAGGGATTTTGGGCCAAACTGAGCATGATGATACTCTAAAAACTTGCAATAACAGTGATAGGAAAGATTGCATGAGTATCTTCAGGAAGAATTTGATGAACTCAAAACAAAACCAGATGTTTGACAGGGGAAATCTTGGTTTGAGTTTCAGATTGTAACAGCTCAGGAAAGGTGAAATTAAAACACAGAGGATTAGGGGTTGCCAGTGCATGGACAACTCTTGTGTATCCTCTCTAAATTTCTTTCCATGCACAGTAGTTTAGGGTTTTGGTTCATCTCCATCTTGCATTCATTTTTATTTTATTCCATCATACTGCTTGTCCTTTTCCTTTTTGCTCATTTTTGTGTCCGGTCTGCTCACCCAAAGATTATGGATCCTTGCAATGATCTTACTATCATTCATCCCCAGACGGAGCCACTGTTAGAACTATAAAAATTTGATGTTTTCACATGTTTATTTAACTCATAGACTTCCAGATTTGGTCCTACCGTGTGCATATTCCACTCATATTTTTCCATATTTCCCCTTTGAATCCATTGAGTCATGCAGTTTTTACATTTTGGTTCCTATCGGCGTGAGAACACCATTGTCTCCCTGACCCATTGTGCATTTTTTGCTTGCATAAGTCTGAGTTTCCTATCGGCAAGACTTATTATTTTTCATAGCGACTAGATTTTACTTACAGGTGGTTGTCAGCGAGACCTTGGTATTGTTCGGCGATCGAGGATGGGCACATCGGCATGAGTCTCGCTATCGGCATTGGTCTTGGCAAGGCTCCTTTGTCTTTCCGACCAATGCGTTGAGGGGTCTATCAACGAAGGCTATGGGTATCGACATCATGTCCTGGCGAGTCTCTCTTGTCTTCCCGACTGGTGTTTTAAGTTTCATTTCGGCAAGAGTTGGTTTGCAGCAGGAGGTTATAGCGAAAAGGTCAGGTCTTGCCGACAATGTTCAAATTGGATTTCTCTCAGTGTGAGAATGGCTTTTTCTTGGCGATCATGTGTGCTCGGTTGTTTCGGTGTAACAAAATGCTCTACATGACGTCTCACCGAGGGTTGTAGGTTATAGCGACAGAGGATCCTCGTCGGCAGGAAAAATATTATGTCTCAGCGACTTGAATATGGATGTTGGCTTTCGGTGAAACATAACATTCTGCGTGAGGTCTCCCCGATTGTTGGATGTTATGGCGACACACTTGATGGGCACTCATCGATAGGAGATACATAATGTCATAGCGATATGCAAGAAATGAAGGAGCTTTCGATGTGACATAATTTTGTCTATGAGAGGTCTCCCCGAGGTCAGTATGTCTTGGCGAAGGGCATGAAATGTGTGGACTCTGTCGGTAAGAATGTACTATTGTCACGGAGACTATTATGCATCTTGTGGTCTTTCGAAAAAACAAAATGAATTCTCTATAGGGTCTCCACGATATCAAAGAATCACAGCGACACAAAAGATAAAGGGGTTTTCGGCGAGACATAATGTGATCTACAAGATTTCTTCCCGACACCATAAAGTTATAGCAACTGTGAATGAAACAAGAGGTTCATTTCGATAGGACATTTTCTTGTGTCTTGGTGACTGAAATAAATATAACACATGGGTGCTCTCGGAGTGACATAGAGTTTTCGATATGATGTCTCCCCAATATCACGAAGCTATGGCGAAACACAAAGGAGACATAAGGATGCTTCCTGACTTCGGCATAGCGAACAGTTGTTCACAGTGAAAGTGAATAACACAAAGAACAGAGGAACATGGGCAAACAACGATCAATGTTATAATTGCATTCAACATACTACTACCCTGTCTCACTGACTAGTTCACTGGTGAATAATAGAATTTCAAACACTGAGGCCGACATGTATAATGCTTGAGAACCGTTGCAGGCCGACTTGATTGGAGTCCGATTTCCACGGTGGCCGACATGATTTTGAAGCGTTTTGTTTTTCTCATGCTGGTGTGTAAGTATTCTCTCCCAAATGTAATATGGCGAAGATCAGATTTTAGATCATATACAATAGATTAGGAATGGCTACATTAGAATAGATTTCTCTTATCAGAGACTATGTGCATGTTTTAAATGGAAAATCCAATGAAATTTAGCTAGTGTGGCAGGTTATTTCTAGTGTCAATTGTGTGTTGAACTTATTGAAAAGTATTGCTAAAGTTGTCTCCAATTTGATTCTTTCTGGTTGTTCAAATTGACATAACAAGTTTATGTTTAGTTTGTCAATGCACATTTGATGTATTTGTGTGATTAATCAATTGGTTCTCTCAAGTAGAGATTAAATCCTTTTCATTGATCACAGTAATCAGGAAGATTCATCTGGATTATTAAAGTAGAGCTTAGTAGTCATAATCCTACATTGTTTATACAAGTTATGAACAGATCATATGCTTGCAATTTGATATTCTACTAGAATATGTTGCCCACTTCTGTTTCATTCGACCCTGTATACCCAATAAGGCACTAGTCTCTGCATTTCATCATTTTGAATTCACTTAATCTCTTTACATATGTTAATTAAGCATTTTAGGATTTAGATTAAGAAGATTGCTATCAAGTTTGACTTCATTTGTTCACTCCGATCTGCCATTGTGGACAAAGCATTTCAGAAGGATAATCATAAGATAAGTCTGCTCAATTCAAAAGGTACACCCGCCTAGGTTTAGCAGCGCCTAAAGAGTAGAAGGTTGAGTTCTCTTGGCCTTGTCTGTTACCCTAAAGTGTATCAAGAGATTGGAAGCCTCTTGAGGCATTCTTTCCTGTGTTTTTTAGAGCTAACACCCTTCTCGATTTTTTGGAGAATTTCATTATAGAGGACGTTCGGGGTTCCTCGAGGGTTTCATGCCTTGAGCCAATTGATGCAACATTTTGGATCTGATCGGGCATCTCCATTGGATTTAGAGTGTTGGAAAAGGTTAGGATTGGCTTTTATTTCATTGATTTTCATCATCATTTGCTAGATTTGCAAGGGTTTCAAGTTTGGTGATTTTTTCCAAGATCTGGGGGTAGCTGATTTTTTGGGGCACTTTGGGCACAAATGGAGGTCACCATTGCGTTCGCAGTGGCCAAAAACCCTAGGAACACTTGTAAAATCATCAATTTTGGAGCAATTGGTTTATGAGGAAAAAAAAATTGCCAGGGAGGTCATACAACCTCCCTAGCATGCACTCTAAGGCAAAAAATTTCAAAAAATTTCAAAAAAAATTGAAATTTTTATATTAATTTTTGCGTTGCCCACATAGATCAAACACGTCGCTGCCGCATCGCCCAAAGCGGCAGCCACCGGGTGGTACACCACTCACCAGCCCCCGCGGGCTTCTCAGCACCTATCGATGGTCCTTTGGAAGACCAAGCCCTCAACCTAGGCCCCGCGGGCTTTTTTGTAAAGGTCGTCGATTAGATTGATGACCAGGTGCTATGCACCCAGCCCCGGCCGCCTCCAGCTCACACCCGCATGTCACATGGGTGACCAGGGGCTCCACCCCAACCCCTTACTCGCTAGCCCCTGGTTGCGCATAGGACCAAGGGCCAATTTTTTTAGCCCCTAAGGCTGCTTGTAGGCCAAATTTGGTCTTTTGGAGCAACTTTCACAAAAGCAAGCATAACTTTCGCATACGATGTCATTTTTTTGCAAACAAGATACCATTGGAAAGCTGATTCCGATGCCAATCCAGTGGTGTAGGAAATTTTTCTATATTTTTCTCCAATTTTTTTTCCAAGTCTTTGAACTCAGATGAATTATTTTTTTCTTCGGAGGGCATATCTTTTGACTCGGTTATCTATTTTTCACCATTCACAGGGCATCAAAAATGTGATTCAATGCTCTACACAGATTTGAGGTCTATTTTTATTAGGGAGTTAGATGTGAACATTGGTTTGCACATGCACTCTATTTTTGTTTTCATGCACTAGGTTTGCATTTTCTCTTTCTTTTATGCATCTTTTGCATTCTCTCCTTTTACAATCATGGGTTATTATAATAAATGAACTTATATAAAGTTCTATTAGGGAGGTTTCTTGCATAATAATCTTATTAGAGTGTAGTTGCACTTTTATCTCATCTTCATATTGATGACAACTCGCATGAGTTGTATCTAGATTATGTACTTTCTTTTGGCCTCTTCTTGCTCATAGCTTGACACATTTTGGTTTACATCAGTTCAAATCTCAAATTGAGAGCCTATGGTTAGTGATTTTGAATCACATCATATTCACATTGGGTCACATCTCAATTGGTGGTCCATTCATTTTATGGTTAATTTTCCAGAATCTTCATGGTACTTGCTCCTATGGATCAATTTTAGTCACAGTTTGGCATTGATATCGAAATACACATAGCTTCTAGATTCTTTCATCATATCATTCCATCTTATGGGGGGCATCGTTTATTCATCTACTGTTGCTTCATATATTGCAAGGTTGCTCCAGTTTGTGAGATTTCCAGTGTTCCATGGCATTGGGTCTATTGTTGCATTATCATGATTCTGCCTGAGTCCTTCGGTGACTCTCATATGGTTTCTTGTAAACATAAGTATCTTTCCTTGTTTGCCAGATTCAGGATTCCAGTGTTACTCCACCAGTTTTTTTCCAGTGCTTCTTTGTATTAGGTTATCTCATTGAGGGGGGGTTTTGTCCCACTGGGTTTTCTCCTCTTTCTCATTCATTGCTTTCATGCATCTTTTCTTTAGTGTTTTAGCTACTTCCTAAGTTCATCTTAAGGGGGGGTGTTAGAGTAACAAGTTATTTCACTTAATTAATTTAATCATATTGGTTAATTAATTAAGTCACTTATCACTTTAGTTACTTAAGCTAAACTTAGGCACATTAATAATTAATTATTTATTAATTATTAAGTGTGCACACTATTGTTTCCTTTTACAGTTATGCATACATTGCTTTTATAAAGTAATTCATCTCTTCTATTTTCTTAATTCCTGAATATTATTCATTTGCACATCTTCATGCAAATTGCTTTGCTTTTTTCTATTTTTCTCTTGTGGAAGGGTTTTTCTGGTTTACATGTTTGATCTTGGATTCTAATAGTTAGTCTTGTGTACATTCTTTATGAATTAACCTTTTTGCAGCCAAGGAAGAACTCTAGCACGTAGCAATTAGAAGTTGTAACCCGCAGCAAAAGGAAGACTGGGACAAAAAAACAAGAGAGTTCCATATTAAGTTGAATGCAATAACTCTTGTTTGAAGATACCTAATGGAAATTGAATGTGCATCATTATGAAAATTTAATAAGCATAGGAGAAGAAAAACTTTGAATTGTGTAGGTTCTACCAAGTTTACAATACATTAGTATAGACTCTACATTTTTGGCGCTATTGTCGGGGATGGTGATATCTTCATAGACTTGTTTTCTAAGCTTTTATAGTTTACATTTTTGTTTTCAACATTAAGAAAACTAGATTTACTTATTTTATAACACCAGAAGATACACTAACATTGTGTAGGAATGTTGCTACATAAAGCAATATTTCACGTATGTGGAGACAGAGAAATTCTTTGGGAAAATTCCTTCCCTCTACATTCCAAGAAGCCATTGTAGAAATTGGTGAATCCAGTACTCAAAGCGAGGGTAACAATGAAGAAGAAATTTCCCTATCACCAACATCTACTACACTTATAGAGGGAACATACCACTCCATGGCTGATGTAGTGGATGATGATCCTAAACATCTAACATTTGAGCTCCCCATCACTAGCCAGGAAAGGGCTACAATGCTAAAGAATATCCCTCCTTCAGCCTTACCAGTCTTTTATGGGTTGATGACTAAGGACCCAGATACATTTATGTTTGAATTTGATGTCTTTTGTAGAAGTTATGATTATACTTTTGATTCTCATAGGCTCAAACTCTTCCCTGCCACTCTAAAAGATGCAGCCCTAAGATGGGTCATGGGATTAAGCAGGGATGTTGTTCTTGATTGGGATACTATGAAGACAATATTCTTGGAGAAGTACCAAGAATATTGTATGGGACCTGATAGGAGGAAATATGACATTTTTAGAATGTCACAAAAGGATGATGAGCCATTAGAAGATTATGTGGAGAGATTTCAACTTGTTTTGAAGAAAAATCCCCAGAACGAGTTGTCTGAAGAATCCCTCAATTTAGTATTTTTTAGGGGAGTCAATAAGGACTGTATGGATGCCCTCAACCTCATTAGACAAGGAGATATCTCTCATATACCATTTCAAGCTATCTGTAAGGTCTATAGGAATTATTTTAGGACCTTTAGTAAAATAACAAGGGGAGATAGGACATCCACTATTGGAAAATCATCTATAGGGCTTTCAAAGATAGAATTAAGCAACCTATTGTCCAACATGAAGGAGGACATCATCATCCACTTGGAAAATTAGTTGGATACTCTCCACATCAAAAAGAAGAAAGAGGAAGTTGAGGCAATGCTCATTGAATATTGCCCAAGCTCTAGGCAAAGGAAAGCAAACTATAAATGCAAGAGGGTGGCTAGTATCCAACAAGATAAAGTTGAGAAACCTAATTTTCAGCCACTTAAAGGAGAGGATGGAAAACTCTTTTATATAGCTCAAAGAAAGCCATGGAAACAAAGGCAAGGTATGCCACAAGACCCCCTTAGCTTTAATTTATCCTTTCCCATTGGAAATAAAAAAAAAATCTTGGAACTCTCAGCCCTAGCCAACAAACCAAAATCAATGGCAAAACCCTCAACAATGGACACAATTCCAACAAAATTGGAATCAACAATAGCCAAATCCTTGGTCACAAAAAAATTTATAGGGTTCCAATTACAATCCTCAATGGCCAACATAATAGAATCAGTGGTAGCCTCAATGGAAAAGAGGTCAACCATGGAAACAACAAAACATGAACTATCAACAGCCTCTGCTTCCTCCTCAACCCCAACAACAAGCCATCATGCCTCCATCAAATCCTATGTCCCAACCACCCAAGCCACCACAAATACCTGCCCAACCTGCACCTAACCCTAACAATAAGCTTGCCCAATCAGATTATACTAATGAAGCTATGCAATACCCCACATACGGGGTAAGGGTGAGTGATGTCCACCTCAGATCAGGAAAACAACTTGTTGGGAATCCATCCCCTCAAATTACTAAGATGGAGAATGAGGAACTTGCAGTTGAAGTTTCAGACAAAACACCTTTGGAACTTGAGTCAAATTAGGTACACTAAACTACCAAAAGTCCAAATCCACCTTTTCCTGAATGCTTAGCCATTCAAAAGCATCACACACAACCTGAGATAGACCTCCTAGGTCAATTAATGAATGTGAGCATTAATATTCCACTCGTCTAGGCTATCAAATACATCCCTATTTATACTAAAACTACGAGGGACCTATGTCCTAAGAAACTAGGAAAGAAAAGGAAGGATCCTTAGACAGTCCATGTCTTGGGAAACCTTGCAGATATCATGTATGAAATGTGGGTGAAATTATATGTTTTAATTATGGTAGTTAGTCTTGTGCACATGCTTTGTGAATTAACCTTTTTGCAGCCAGGGAGAAATTGTAGCACATAGCAACTAGAAGTTGTAACCCCTGGAAAAAGGAATATTGGGACCAAAAAAAAAGGGAGTTCCAGATTAAGTTGAATGCAATAACTACTATTTGAAGACACTTGATGGAGACTGAACGTGTATCATTATGAAAAGTTAATAAGCGTTGGAGAAGAAGAACTCTTTTGTTGATAGGATTTTGATAAATGTTTGTGTCTTACATGCAATTCTGTTTTATAGAGTTTTAGTTCTAATAGGATTCTTCTTTCTTTTCAATTATGATTTGAACAATTTAATCTTAATTATACACTATGACATCTAGGAGTGGAAGTTAATGATTGCAGTTAGTTTTTACTCGGAATAAGACTCCCTCGTGCTTGTATATAGCCAATGGTTGAGTCCTTAGATCAGTTAGTTGGTTTTTCAATCTTTTATTATCAGTTATTTTTAGTTTCAAGACATGATGGATACTCAGAATGATTTTCATTGAATACAATCTATGAAGAAGATCTTATGTAATCGTTCATGATATGCAATGAATGAATTTAATTTCACATGGATGCGTAGAATCTGTTAGTTAGATTTAGTTCCAGTTAAGTGAGAACAACCACTTGAGTAGGCCACTCAAGGTAACTATTCTTCAATTCATTTTCTAATTGTTTATTTTTGTTTAATAGTTGTTTTCTATTTATCATTACTTCATGAACTACAAGCAAGTTAAATTAGAATCTCAAACTTTGCTTATTGGTAATGAATGCTCATGGATATGCATGTATTTGGTTAACTAGTAGTACTTTGGAGGTTAGGATTAGTTGTTGTTAGTTTTGACCAGTCTTGAATTGGTACAATAATCCTTTGTTAGTTGCAATTCAATTACAAGTTACGTTGTAGGTACCCATAGCCATTAGTCCTAGTTTATAATTTTCACTGTTATGCAATTTTGTCAATCTCAACAAGTAGAATAACTTGAATAGGATAACTTAGATAGTTGTAGGTCTCTAAAGGCACATATAATGTAGCACCATCACAAGTTTACAAACCTTGGTTGACATTTTAATGTAATCTTTGCAATGTTGAGTGGACTATTCAATCATATAAACCTCTAAATTGTGTAGGTTCTACCAAGTTTACAATACATTAGTAGAGACTCTACACTTTGGTCCAAAGAGAACGAGAAAACTTAATTTATATAATGACACTCCAAGTGTTGTTATCAGCATGTATACCAATCAATCCCATAACATGTTCATTTTTAGCAGTCCAAACACTTTTTCTTTAAAAATTATATGGTGGAAGAATAAGATCATGAAGATGTGATAAAAGATGAAGCTAATGAAGATGCTTCAAGAAACCATCTCTTCATTGTTTATGGTTTTCCTTTTTCAAGATGATCAAAGAAGGATGAAATGAAAAAACCATAATGAACTAAGATAGATCTCCAAATTACTTAGGCATGAAATCCTAAACTAAAATTGGAATCTTCCCAATATTATTATTGTTAGAATTGTGAAAAACCACAAAACCATGAGCCATAAGATCAAACAATGAACAAAGACACCTTCCATTCAAGAGATCTGCAAACAGAATATGCTATATTCCTCAACAAGAAAAATCTACAAAAGCAAGAGACTATCAAATAGATATGAAAACTCAAGAGATAATTACAACGAGGCTTGAGTGTTATATAGGAGAAAAACCCTAAAATCATAAAAGCACTCCTAAGTTTAGCTTAAGTGCATGAGCATAAATTAGACTAATAATCAAATAAAGATTAATTAATTATTAGCTAATGCATGACTACTCTAACAATTATTATTGAAAATGAAGTTCCCCCAACCTTAATCAATTGAGTGGCTCAGTAATATATGATGTTGGAACTTTATACTTAGTGTTTTTAAAATTGTCACTTGCGAGATTAGTGAATTGGACTTGATCTCAATACACCATAGATATTAAATTTGGCCATAGAAATGAAATTAATTTTTTAATAGAATGAGATCAATTTGATAACACTACTACAACGTACAAAACGAGAAATACTCAACAACACTTATGATAATTTGTAATTTGTGAAAAAACTAGAGATTAAAATTGAAAATCATTTATACCACTATGAAGCTCTTGAAATTCTACCCAATATTAAAAAAATGCTCACAAAAAGGAGCTTGTATGATTGGAAATGAACCCTGTGATGAGCTATAAGAATGTCTAGTTTCCTTCTTGTAGTTTCATGTTTTTATCTCATTTTCACTAAAATTCAAATGCCATTACCAAACCTTTTTCATATATTTAAGTCTTTCAAATCATTTGAAGATGATATACATTAGATTAATGAATGTATATGTGAAATTTGAATTTCTATGAGTTTAGTAAAATTTCATGATTAATTATAGTTGTTAACAATGAAAAATGCCTTAAATAAATAAGACTAACCGCTACAATGAACAACCTTTCAACCCGCAACAAAAGAATGATAGTTCAAAGCAACCAAAAGAGTTAATCTTCTACAACACAAGCACATTCCCAGAATGATATACAGGTGATGATTTGAAGACATGAGTATGAATGGCCATGTGTCACTCCATCTCTTCAATATATTATTGAGGAAGGAGTATGCTCCAATAAGGAATATCAATTATAATAAGGGTTGCCCCTATTAGGGCATGTTTCCAAATTATAACAACTATCTTAAATAGTGTAGAGTCATGTTTGACTTCTACACTGTTGCTTTCATTAGCTATTATTTTTTGTTAAAGGACCTAGTCCTCTTCTTGTTTTCATGGGAGATTCGACATTTGATTTTATTTTGTTTATAGTTTTTAAATAAGTGGACTCTCATAGAACCTATATAGGAGTGTATTTTGTTGGGAAGCCACACAACTAGATCTTTGTAGGAATTAGATTGAATTGAAAATTTTATTACATTTTGTTTAGAACTTTGCATATGATTGGAATATATTAGAGAAGATATTTTAGTTGCATGTTTTCTTGAGTTAAGTAATTGAAGAAGATATTGTGGATGCAACAACTCAAGCAAGGGCCACTTCAGGTACTGTAGAGCCACATTAGTTTAGATAATTAATTAGTGTTAGGGTTAGAGATGGCAGATATCTAACAATTAACTACAGATTTAATTAATAAAACAGAGAAACTAAAACACACACAGAATAAATCATAACATAGAGAATTTAACGTGGTTCACCCAATCCGCGCTACATCCACCAAACCGCAGCCATCCAATACATTTATTATCCAGTGCAAAACCTATTACAATCTTGCAAATAATCGTGTTTTTCATCATACTGTAATACCCAACCGAACCCCCTTTTAAAGAGCTTAGAAGCTTCCAGATTTTGGGTTCTAGAAAATCAGATTTTTATTTTTTTCATTGATTTTTCCCTTTTTCGGTGATGATGCAAAAAAGTAGGAGGAAATTTTTTCTCAGGGGCTGCCACCCCTGAACCCCCGCCCGGGGGCGAGGATACATGCCGAGGTGTACAATATACCATGGGCTATACAGTATAGCATGATCAGTCACCACACACCAACAATCTCCCACTTGGAGACTGATCAGGCTCCACACCATCACAATCTCCCACTTGGAGACTAATCCTGGACGACATTGCTACACTTACAGCTCCCACTGGAAATAAGTACCTTGGACCCTACTGCTCTATTATTCTTGAACTCAACCTTGAAGGCCAACTGAAGCTGAAGAGGAACTCAGCTTCTCCCTTGTCACTGCCTTCATAAACATATCTGCTGGATTGACATCTGTGTGTATCTTGTCCAACTTGACCTGTCCATCCTACAACACCGACCAATTGAAATGATATCTCAACTTTATGTGTTTTGTTTTAGAATGCAAGGAAGAATTCTTTGCAAGATGTATAGCAGTCTGGCTATCCGTAAACAAGTAATTTTCATCATGTTGTTTTCCCAAGTCATCCATGAAAAGTTGCATCCATATCATCTCCTTTTCCGCCTCTATTGTAGCAACATACTCCGCCTCTATGGTGGATAAAGCAACCACCTTTTGCAATTGAGAAATCCAACTCACTGTTGTCCCACCAACTGTGAATACACAACTTGTGGTACTCCGTCTGGTATCTATATCCCCTGTCAAATCTGAGTCAACATAGCCTTTTAAATCAGTATTAGAGCCCCCAAAACATAAACATTTATTGGATGTACCTCTCAAATACCTGAGAATCCATTTTACCGCAATCCAATGCTCAACTCCAGGATGACTCAAATACCTGCTAACAACTCCTACGTCATGTGCAATATCTAGTCTAGTACATAACATGGCGTACATTAAACTGCCTACAGCTGAAGCATATGGTACCTTAGACATTTTTTCTTCCTCCTCTTGTGTCTTTGGACACATATCCTTAGTCAATTTAACATGACTAGGAAAAGGTGTGTTGACAGCTTTTGCATTCTCCATATGAAATCTCTACAACACCTTTTCAACATAATTAGCCTGAGATAAAAAAAAAATTGTTTTTCTTATCTCTACAAATTTTCATACCAAGGATTTGTTTTGCTACCCCCAAATCCTTCATAGCAAAATATTTTTCTAACTGTTGTTTTAACTCACTTATGTGATCCATGTTAGACCCAGCTACAAGCATGTCATCAACATATAAACATAAAATAATGTAGCTGTTATTCTCCAACCTCTTAAAATAAACACAATGGTCAGAATTACACCTGTTGTAGCCTTGCTTAGCCATAAAACTATCAAATTTTAAGTACCATTGTCGAGGTGCATGCTTCAAGCCATATAAACTTTTCTTCAATCTACACTAGTTTCTCCTTACCTTTGACCTTAAATCCTTGTGGCTATTCCATATATATTTTCTCTTCCAAATCACCATGGAGAAAGGTTGTTTTAACATCAAGCTGTTCTAAATGCAAATCTTCAGCAGCCACAATACTTAAAACAATATGAATAGAAGTCATTTTAACAACAGGAGAAAAAATCTCATCAAAATCAATACCATTTTTCTTTGCAAATCCCTTTACAACTAATCTGGCTTTAAATATTTTCTTACCTCCATCCTCCTCTTTCAGCCTATAAATCCATTTGTTTAGTAAAGCCTTTTTACCTGCAGGAAACTTGCATAAATCTCAAGTCTGATTTTCCAGCAAGGAGTCTATTTCTTCTTCCATTCCATGCTCCCACTGAACCTTGGTATCCACCTCCGTAGCTTCATCATAATATTTTGGTTCACCAACATCAGTTAACAAAATAGTATACAAAGAGGGAGAGAATCTTTCTCGAGGTCTACTTAACCTTGAAGATCGTCTAACAGCTAGTTTGTGGTATTTGTTGTTGTTGTTGTTGCCCAGCATGAGGAACCACTAAAACATCATTGTTGGGAATATCATCCAACACTACATAATCATTTTCTTTCTTCTCATGCTGCAGCAATAGATCTTTGTACAACACTTTTTCATTGAATATGATATCCTTGCTTCTCACAATTTTCTGATTTTCAAAATCCCAAAGCCTATAACCAAATTCATCAATGCCATATCCAACAAATACACATTTCTTTGATTTTGCATCAAGGTTGGTTCTATTTTTAGAATCTACATGTGCAAATGTTTCACAACCGAACGTTTTGAGAAAAGAATAACTCACCTTCTTACCTTTCCATGCTTCCTCTGGAATACCACAACCCAAAGGATTAGAGGGACCTCTATTGATCAAATAAACAACAGTGTTTACAGTCTCTGCCCACATTTTTAAAGGCAACTCAGCATGCAATCTCATAGTTCGTCCACGCTCCATTATTGTTCTATTCATGCGCTCAGCCACTCCATTTTCTTATGGAGTCCTTGGAACTATTTTATGCCTACGAATACCATTAGAGGAACAATAATCTTCAAACTCTTTACTGCAATACTCACCACCATTATCAGATCTAAGACATTTTATCTTTTTACCCGTCTCATTCTCAACCAAGCTTCTCCATTTTAAAAGTTTCAAATACATGATTTTTGCCTAAGGAAATAAATCCATACCTTCCTAGTTGCATCATCAATGAATGTAACATAATACAGAGAGCCACCGAGAGAAGATACCTGAGCTGGTCCCCATACATCTGTATGCACAAGCTCCAATTTCTCATCTTTCTTTTGCTTCCTATCCTTGAGAAAACTTACTCTCTTTTGTTTTCCATACACACAACTTTCACATAAATCCATATTAACACATTTTAGACCTGGTAAAACATTATTTGAATGAAGTACTTTCATACCTTTTGCACTCATATGCCCAAGTCTATTATGCCACATTTATTGAGTCCATAAAGAATCGTATGATCTTCTACTGTTGAATTGCAACAACTGTTCATGAACATTGACCCTTTTAAGTAACAATTAAAGTAGAAGGAACAGTATGACCTGTACAAAGATATAAGGTGCCTATTTCACACCTTTCTGCTACTAAAGGCACCCTTTGTGACCTTCCAATTTTTATCACTAAATGTAACAACACAACCTTCATCATTTAGTTGCCCTGCTGAAATTAAATTTTGCTTAACTTTGGAACATGCCTTACCTCACATAAAGTAGCCAATGATTCCCATTCGTTATCTCCTAAATAAACTAGCCCAAAATCCCTTGGACATAATCAAGAAAATAACTTCTATGGGGGGTAGCATGAAATGAAGCCCCTGAATCTAACACCCAAGAATCATCAGCATTATCAAGGGAAAGAATCAAAGCATCCTCATCAGATTTATTACTTACCACATTTTCCTCTTTACTTCCTTTTTGTCTTCATCTTTATTTTTCCGAGACCAACAATTTTTCTTCAAATGACCCGGCTTACCACAGTACCAGCAATCCCTCTTGTCTCTAGATTGGGACCTTTTGTCCTTTGATTTTCCTCGTGACTTCCCATGATTTCCAAAATTGTTTCTTCTCTCTTTTGTTTTGCTCCTACTTTCTGCATTCAAAACACTTCCTGATGTGGATGTTCCACCTGAGCTTTTCCTACAAATTTCCTCGCTCAAAATAACACCAACAACATCATCAAACTTCAATGTATTCGAACCAGAAATAGAATTGCTAACAGCCATTACCAAGCTATTCCAACTTTCAGGCAAAGAACATAGAATCAAAAGAGCCCTAACTTCTTCATCAAAGTTTACTTTCACATAAGTTAATTGACTGGTGACCGTATTAAACTCATTCAAATGAACAGTAACTAACCCACCTTCTACCATTTTTATATTAAATAAACGCTTCATAAGAAATACCTTATTTGAAGCAGAAGGCTTTTCATATAACTTTTCAAGGGTTTCCATCAACTCTTGAGTTGTCTTTGCTGTTGTAATATTGAACGCCACCGATTGTGCCAGGCATAGACGAATACTGCCAAGAGCCTTTCTATCCAAGATCTCACAGTCCTCATCTAACATTGCTGCGGGTTTCTTGGTTTTCCCTTGCAATGGCCGCCATAAATCCTTCTGATAGAGATAATCCTCCATCTGCATCTTCCATAACTGATAGTTCTGCCCATTAAACTTCTCAACCTTCTTACCCTCATTTTCCATTGCTCCCACTCAACCGTGAGACTCCCACTCAGCCGTGAGACCTTCCTACAGATGATACATGTCGGGGTGTATAGTATACCATGATGCAAAAAAGTAGGAGGAAAATTTTTCTCGAACCCCCGCCCGGGGGTGAGGATACATGTCGAGGTGTATAGTATACCATGGGCTATACAGTATAACACGATCAGTCACCACACACCAACAATTAGAATATGCTTTGTAATTTCTAATTTATAGATTCTAGCTTATATTATATTCAATGCTACATTTTGTTCAAACTTTTGAGTGATTAGTTGAATTAGGACATGTTACAACATAAATAGTCATAAATGAAAAATAATAATAGTAGTTAATAATTATTAGCATTTGTTTACCTTGTTCTTTAGTTAGAAGATATTTTCATATAAAAGCTTTTGATGAGTTTATTCCTATTCAATCACCTATACTTAGTTGATATAGTAAGTATAGGATTCTTGAATGCATATATGGTGCCAACATCATCTTAAGTCTATGACTCCCTAGTTGACAATTCAATGAATCCCTCTTTTGAACAACAAATTGCTTAATTTAGAGGATTCAAAGGTTCGTTAAGTCATATGTATGATCATCTGCATCAATTAATTAAACATTAAGGGAAGCTCTACCCCCTACAAAGTTTTAGTACCAAAATCAAAATGTTGACTATGAGGGGAGTTGGTTGGGAGGGAAGAGTGTTGACCTCACACTAATTTTACGTTGATGTTAGTAATAGCTAGTGACAAAATATTTCCTAACCTTCTAGAATATTCTACAATAGCTTGAAAACATTGTCAAAAGCAAAAAAAAAAACTTATAGTGTCAAAATTGTCATATTCTAATTTTGAAAACCACTAAATGGGTGGAGGTAATTGTTTATAGTTGTTTTGCATGGTTTTACAACCTAGGGTGGTTTGGCAAGTTGTTTTCCATGTTGTTGATGGGTTATGGTGGGACTTGGTGGGATTGCTAGTCTAACCCCCACATAACAAGCTATGGGGTTGATGACATATATTGCATACCTGTAGTACTTACAAACTACATATTTCACAAGCTTGAAGGATTTTTTTATTTTTTAGTTTGAAAAATAATTAAAAATTAAATTAAATTATTTTAGTCAATTTGCCTATATGAATATCTCTTATGATACATATGATGGAGTAGGAGGATTTTTTAATGGCTTTAGGCATATGTGTCAAAATTTGATGAATTGATAGTTGATATTTATGCTTTTAGGCCTTTTGGATGAGATAGTAAAGTCAAATTTGACTCAAATTTCTTAAAAAATGTAGCTAATTTCTGGAATTGGCAACCACCTCTCAACTTCAAACCCTTAGATGTTTAGCCTCCAATATCCAATTTCAACAAAAAAAGGCTAAAATGATTTTATTGGACACTTTGAACTCAATGGTGAGCTCATATTTCTACCAAAATAATCCAAAGTGAACTACAATACAAATACAAAAAGTGGAACCCCACCAAAGCTTGGTATTTCTATCAAGTTTTTTTTCTAATTCTCTTTAAGTCATCATATTATCCAAGAGAAGATGATACTTAAATTTTCAAGATCCACTAATATTTACAACCTTAACCATATCTAATAGAAGATCCTACATAAACCATCCTCAAATTTGAGAAGGGGCTTGTAGATCTAAATTTTTGATACCATGTACAGGTCACACAAGGACTTTAGCTCCTGGGATCACATGTAAAACTGAAGAATACCTTATACAAGAGAGTAGCAAGAAAATATATTCTTTTATTATGGATGCAATAATGATATAATGAATCAATAATACATAAAATATATATGAGGCCTTGCTTGGATAGGAAAGGTGAGAAGATAAGTGAACATAAAATTATGACATGTCTCACAATCATATGACATGAGACACAAAGAGATATAAGCATCCTATCAGGAAAATCGAAGCAATAAACATTAACACTTATATGCAAATTAAATAACCCAGAAATAACAATGAATAATAACACAAAAGAGATCAACACAAAAATTTAACAAGCCTTTTGGAAGCTTCTAGAATTAGGGTTTTACAAAGTCATTTTTTCACATGACATGTTTGCGGGAAAACCTTGACGTGTTAATGAGGAAAAATCTTGATGTGTTAATAGAAAAAAATAAAATAGAAATAAAAAATAAAAATAAAAATAAAAATCAGGGGTTGTGCCCCCAACCCTCGACAAGGATATGTTACAAGTGTACAGTATTTTCATGAGCAGTCACCACATACCAACAACACAAGTTCTAATTTTTTGCTTGAAGGAAGTTATGATAAAAAACTACATGGAGACTTGGTGATCCCTATGAGTCTCTTATTTCTATAGGGCATAGCTTATTTGGTAATATTATCTATTTGAGCTAATATTTTTAATTGTCCCATGTGTAACCTCACAGAGTACCTCCTTAATCTGGTATAGCCAAAATAATAAGAAGGGGTTGTGCCCTTATGTATTGGCCCATTTATGCCATGATCTAATTATAAATGTAACCCATTACCGTTTGTTGAAACTCCCTAACCTTAGGTTTTGTTTTTTTTCTTTAGGATTTATGGGAATACATGTTTGAGAACCAAAAATTAGTATAACAAAAGAACCTAGTAAAACCTAATTTATATATTTCAAAAGATTTTTTAGAATGAATTAACTAAGATCAAATCATGACATGCAAAACTAATACATATTGTTTTCAGTGATTACAAATGAACATTAGTGTCTCCTCTTACATTATATGCTTTAAACCAAAAATCCATGTAAATATTATTGGTGATGAACATACAATGAGATTAGAAGTTAAAGGTTTGTAATGTGGAGGGTCGTATACAATATCCTTCTTTCATTCTTAAGTTCTTTATTTATATTTTATATCTCCTTCATAGGACTATCTAAGGTGGTAGTATGAACAAAATTGGTATGAGTAGTATGTTATTTTGTTTAATGGGTGTAGAGGAGTTGGGAAATAATAGGCATGGATATAGAGGTAAATAGATTTGACATAATATATGAAGGCTTGGCTATGATTTGGAATGGGGAGATAGTATAGGCTATACCAATGGAAAGTGTAAAAACAACGAATATGAAAGTAAAATAGGTAGATATGGGTGGGATCTAGAAGGGATAGAGGCATTAATGAAAGAAATGAAAATTGGAGTGCAACCTTTGGGTAAGCAAAAATATAATATGGTGGGAACAACAAAAGTGGTTGGATTAGGGTTAGAGGAAGGGGATGGATTTGATACACCTTTAGAAAAATTCATTAAGGATCATATATCTTGAAAAACAATTGTTTCAAGAGCGAAATATACTAATGTACTATTGAAAATACCAACCAATTGATGATTAGATTAAGGTTGTTGCAATTCTTATATCAAATCTTGATTTGTAAGTTGAACATCTTGTTTAGCCACATGTAATGGTCAAAATATTATTGATCACTTGAGTTGATCTCAATATGAACACCATCAAAGATATCATTGTTCTTGGAATGTGTAGCCAATTAGGGTTTAAATGATAACTTCCTTTAGGCATGAGAAAGAGACATACAAATAAAACTCAAATGCTCACTTTTATATTAAAAAATTAGAAGTAGTAGAAATATATCATATATAAAAGTAAAAACTTGATGGGATAACCAAGGGTGGGTGAGAGATATATTGGTCACTACTACTTCTAAATTACATTGTGTGAGATATTTTGCATGAATGTTTTGGATCACACTCTATGATCCATTATCAAGATGATAAAGTGTTATCTTTATGTCTTTGATATCACTTTATCATCCTAATTA
>VDFB02369226.1:0-22785 GCA_007258455.2 Sequoia sempervirens
GAGAAGAACTTAGCCCCATGTAGCTCATCAATGAGCTCATCTATTCTGGGAATGGGGTATCTATTTTTGATGGTGCTTTGGTTCAAAGCACGATAGTCCACGCACATGCGCATGGTACCATCCTTCTTCTTCACAAGAACCACTGCAGATGCAAAGGGGCTCTTGCTTGGGCGTATGAAACCCATCTCCAAAAGTTCCTGAATATTCTTCTCGATCTCATCCTTCTGCCTCTTTAGATACCGATATGGAGTTGTGATCACCAGTTTAGCTCCTTCCTTGAGCTCTATGATGTGTTCTGAACCCCGTTCAGGTGGTGGTCTAGGAGGCAAATCTGCAAAGACTTTGCTCTTCTCCATGAGTAGAGACTGAATATCAGGAGGAAGGTCACGTTTAGTCTCTACAGGACTATCAGGAAGGATCATGCATTCAGCAACCCACTCAGCTTGATCGTGATGGATCAGCCTTGCCATTCTTTTGAATGACACTACTCGAGGACCCCCATTGGACATGCCTCTCAAAACTATCTTCTTCCCATCTGATTGGAACTTCAACTCCATAGTCTGCAGATTCAACGAGATCTCTCCAAGAGATCGCAGCCATTGAATGCCAAGAACGGCATCAATATCCCCAATGTGAACTACATAGAAGTCATCCTTGACTTCATAGTTGCCCAACTGCATGGTCATGTTCAATATTTTCTTGGTGCAAGAAATCTGGAATCCATCGGCAACCATGACCTTGAATCCTTCAAACTCCTCTGTTTGTAGCCCCTTCTTGGCTACCACAACTTCATCAATGAAGTTATGTGTTGCTCCAGTGTCGATCAAGGCAACGATTCACTGCCCTTTGATCATCCCACGAACCTTGAATGATTCATTTCTTTGAAAACTAGAAAGTTGAGCTAAAACTCCACCACTTTCCTTCTCATCTCCGGATTCTTCTGGAGCTCTATCAACTTCACTTTCTTCAAAATCAGATTGCTGGTCAGAAAAATCAGAACTACTTTCTCCAGCAGAATAGTATTCAATCTGATTGAATTTAACCCCTTTAGGGCAAACATGATCTTGAGACCATTTTTCCCTACACCGAAAACACAACCCTTTTCTTCTAAGTTCATTCAGGGTTTCAGGATCCAACCTAGTAACATGGGGATTGCGATTCTTGAACTCTTTGTGTTGAGGTCTCAACGGTGGTCTATGCTGAGGTCTCTTCCCTTTATCCCTTTTCTGGAAGGGTGAGTTTGACTGAAATTTTTCCTTAGGAGCAGCCCACTCCATGTTTCTTGCCTTCTTCATGGCCTCTTGCAGGGTTGGTGGATCAAAGGCTTTAATCCAACCTTTAAGTGGTTCTATCAAACCTTCACTGAAAAGAATCACCAATCTCCTTTCTGTGATTCCAGTCACCATGACTGAGAGCCTCTGAAACTCCGCAATGTAGGCATCAACTGTGCCATACTGTCTCAATTGTGCAAGTTCTCTGAAATGGATCTCAGGATCCTTCTTCTCAAACCTCTCGATGAGCCTAGTGGTGAACTCATCATACCTTGTGATAGATCGATGACCCAAAGTAATGAGGCCATGGTACCACCACTCGTGCGCCACCCCATCAAGGTGTAGCGTAGCGAACTTGATCGCTTCTTCTTCTGCCATTGGTCTGAGAGCTAGATAGTTATCCAGCTTCTGAATCCAAGCTCGGGCTGAACTGGTATCACTCCCGTCAAAGTGTGGAAGTGTAACTTTGTTGACAGCTTGGTACAAGTCTCCTTGATTTGTTGGTCTTCTTTGATCAAATTGTCTCCCTTACCCTTTGTTTTTTCTCTTATGATCCATGAAATCATTGAAGGACATATCCATCCTGATGTCGACAGGTAGAGAGTCATACTCTGTACGGCCAAGCCTCAACTGCTCCATGAATGAAGCATTCTCTTCAGGATCTGGCTGAGTGACTACAGGAGCTAAAAAGGTGGGTTTGAATGGTCTGGAAGAAATGTAAGTGTTGTTTGACACTGTCCGAGCTGCAAGCTCATCATGCTGGTTGGAAGCACTATGCTCCCCTCTGTGGCCTGAGTTGTTCTGTGGAGTGGTATTCTGACCCATTTTCCCCATCATGAAAGATACCATGTCCATCAAGGCATCCATCTTTCTTTCAAACCCCTTCCCGGGACTCATATATCTGTCTCTTCCTTTCCCACTGTCATCTCTATTGTTGGTAAACCTCTCGTTACCCCCAACTGATCTTTCACCTTCTACCATATCTGATTCCTGAGAAGACTCCCAATGAACCCTCAAGACTTCTGAAACTGTCTGACCCTCTAGAGGCTGATGAAGTTGGAACTATTTTCCAACCTTCTTGTCTTCCCTTGCAATGTACCTCTTTTCTCTGTCACTCATAGACAGAATGAACACAGGATGGCAAGATCTTGGCTCTGATACCACTGAAATATTCTGAGCCAAATTTTTTTTTTTTTCAATTTACAAATTACAGAGCAGTGCACCCGTTAAGGTTAGAGAATAAACCAAAACGTGCAAGAAAGCAACTCTAACCAGAATGGCGCCAATGATGGCGAGCATTGGTCAGAGGATCTAAATCAAACTGCTTATGCTGTAACTCTAACCAGTATGGCGCCGATAATGGCGAGCATTGGTCAGAGGGTCTTCTATTCTAAAAACTGGAAAGGGAAATCGACGTCAAGTATGTGCTACCCAATCCAATACGGAGTGAGGGGTGACCATATGACGGAGTGATTACAATAACATTGCTAGAAAGAGAAATGTTGAAAGATGAAACTACTCGACACCCAGAATGTGCTTTCTACCCAAACTGGGATAGTAGCTACCATAGGGCGGAGCTGTAACTATTACAATAACTTGAATGAAAATGAGAACACAACCAAATTTGAGCAATAATGAAATAACTGCCAGTACTACTATCAGTTTTACAAATAAGGAGCTTTCGCCTGCCAATATCTTATGAAATTAAAGGATCAGCATTACATCATATGGAACCACCTTTATTTTGAATAGTAATACCAAAACCAAATGCTTTCAAAGATCAAGATACAGATTTCTGATTTCTGTTACAAATCTGCTCATTAAATGCATAAACAGCAGTCTAAGGAATTACTTAAATGCTCATATCTTCCACGTATAACCTCCGATTGACTAGAAATCAAATGCACTAAGCCTTAACCAAGGAGACGCCTAAGATGAGACAATGAAAACAAATCTAAAACCCACACATGAATTATGCACGAATCCCAATGTCATTAAATAGTACGGCCCAACTGAGAAATTTGACTTGGCTTTAAAAATTCAATACACAACATTAAAATCTGCAAATGGGAGAATATGGACGCCTAGGTCTAACAATGACAATGGAATGATACCCAGAACTATATTTTTGTCTTTTTTTGAGTTATGATTAAAACATGAAATCTGTTGTCTTAAATGATGCTAAAATGCTGAAAACACTAATATGCTAAACAGATTTATCAATGCAATAAGCTAAACACAATGCACGAGCTAGATGCAACTCACAATACAATGAATCACCACTAGATGTTGTCTTGCAAACACGAAGTGATGCCCAAGCTAGGAGGCCTTCATTCCTCGAAGCAGTTCCAGAGCCAATCCGGCAGCATAACAACATAGTAGACCAAAGATGATCAAATGAGACCCCAAGGCTGTCTTTTATAACCTTCTGTTGACCTTCCTTGAAACCCTAACTCTTTTCCAAGGTCAAAACCCTAATCCCAAGAAATGGCGTCCTTTTCCAAGCATCTTTAATTTGACTTCATTAAATTCATCACTTAAATAAATGCGCCCTCCTTAAAGCCTAGATTGGACTTTGATAAATTTCAACATAAATTTAATATAGCCTCAATGATGGCACCACCCTTCAAGTCCACCTTTTAAAATAACATTAAGTTATTTGACTAGGCCAAGTTCATAAAATAACATTTAAAATATAATGTTACTTTTAAGTGAAATAATCTCATCTCTCCAAATTTGCATTCTGAAGCCCGAAACTGAATACGCCACTTGAGTCAACTGAAAGGAAAAGTCAACTACCTGAGACAAACCTGTTTGCTGCCAAAAATAGAATTTACTAAAAATAATAAATTCCTAGAAATGCTCAGAAAGTCGAGACGAACATCCCACTGCGAAGCTCTCTGAAAACCCAGAAAGAATCCGCCATCAAAACCACCAGCTCTGAGCAAAGACACCCTCAAAAATAGGAAACCCTAATTTTTACCTTCCGACTAGCCTTCGGGTTTCCAGAAAAAGGCCAACGGTCACTGTGAAGATCAAGTTTGAGAAGGGGACATTATAGTCCGCCCTCCCCAAGATTGCTTGTCCTCAAGCAATCGCAAACCAGGATGCTGCAATATCTCATCACTTTCCCAAGTCGCATCCTCCATAGGCAGGTTCTTCCACTTCACTAGGTATTCTCTGATGGTTCTTTTCCTCAAAGAACGTTCTCTGAAGTCAAGTATCTCCTCTGGAATTAGAACCAACTGTCCCTCTTCATCCAACGGTGGCAACTGTGATGAAGCAACCACATTATGTCCAAGTGCCTTCTTGAGGCGAGACACGTGGAAGACGTTATGCACTCTGCTATCTGAAGGTAGCTCTAATTCATAAGCTACTGCCCCAACCTTTCTGATGACCCTAAATGGCCCATAGAAGCGAGGTTTGAGCTTCTCAGCTCCACTCTTCTTGAGAGTAGACTGTCTATAAGGTTGTAAACGAAGATAGACCATATCCCCAACCTCGAAAAGAACGCTCAACAGCCTGTCAAAATACTATGCTTCATACAAGAGGAATTTATTCTTGAGCAGGTTCAGCCAACAATCCTTTAGGAGTAGTCTTTCCCCAAACTTGTGCAATCTCAAGAACCTAAACAAAATCAAACTTCTTGTTTAGACACAATCATTCCATCCATAGAAGAGTCCCTTGATATCTTAATTTCTCAAAATAATCAAGTTGTAGATGAAGAAATTGAGGAGGTTGTAATTAAAAATCAACAAGTTTTACATCAAGAAAAGATTGATGTTTCTTATGATCTAACTGATATGGTTAATGAATTTCCATGCTTTGTTGATGATGAGCAAGATGAGTCTCATATGACAGTAGTATTAGCCTTAGATCAGCAAGAAGAAGGTAAAAAAGGTGATGTTCTAACCCCTCAATAAGGATGCAATAAGGTAATAAACAATCCTCTTCCACAGCAAAACAAAAAAATCAAAATGAAGAGGACTCATTTTGGGATAAGCTTGAGGTATTTGTTTCAATTTTAGACTCTAGACAATCATCTTTTGAAGAGAAAAAGGCAAGACAATAGGTAGTTGAAGTGGAAAAAGATGTTCAGGTTTAGATTTTTGTTGGTTTATTTGATGAACTTTTAGGATTTGTAGGTGAAGATGAGCAATGCATCATTAAACTAACATCAATGCCCAATTTTGAGCAACAGGGTGATGGAAATCGGTTTGACAAGGTACAGATGCAAGAAGAGACAAATGAAAACAATCATGTAGAGCAAGAAAAACAAAAAATCACAAATTTTGAAGGTATGATCTTTGAAGACCATCATGAAAAAGAGTTAGAGCATACTTTCTATGATAAAGTTGATCATGATACAAATTTATTCTCAAGCATCATTAAGGTTTTTTGCTCTAACATTTTTGACAAATTAGTACCTTTCAAGACAAAAGATTGTGATCAACATAATCAAGTGACCAAAGAAGTTGTGGTTGAAGAGACAACACATGAGAAATAAGCCGACAAAAAGAGTCATCGGTTTAGCATTTCAATAGGATGCTCAATTAGGCATCTCTTCATAATAGAGTCCAAACATGAGATTGAGATTAAAGGACAACAGGGCCAACTTGCTCATTCACTCCAAACCAACAATTCAGTTGATCAAAATTAGAGGGTGGGTGAGTTTGTTTACATTCTTCATGAAGAATTGCAGTAGTTTATTGAATACCTTTTTGTTCTTCATCTAGTTTCAGTTGTTCATAAACATGTAAATCAATGTTTTTTGTTGAGAAGGGGAAGCTACTTTAACCAAACAGTAAATGGATTTGCTTGAGGCTTTCACAATTGTTTGGTTAGAGTAGGGTAGGGTACTTTTCAAGATAGTAAGTGCTTTGAGCACACTTCATTTCAATATTGTTTTGTTTTTCAATAAAGTGTAGATGTTGCACAGTTTTTTGGCTCTATCTTAAATAGAGTTATACTAGTTTATTTTAGTTTTATTTGTTGCTGATGGTTTCTACAACTGAGTTACAGAGGTTTTTGAGTCAGAAAAGACAAAAAGATGGACTCCATGCCCAATGGATAAGTAAAGAAACTGATCTTATTTGTTTAGCAAGCAAACACCCCAAAGAGATCACCAAAAATATTACTAATTTTTAGCTACATACTTAGGAACAAAAATCTTTCCCAACATCAAATTTGCAAGTTGTCCAATGACTTGGATTGTCTTGGGGTCTTGTTTCTTCTATTGGTTTCTCCCACATAATTCTTTAACTACTTTTGTATACATTGGAACATCTCAAATGGCCTACAAGAGAGGAATTTTAATGTTAACATTGTGTAACTCATTCATGAAATCAAAACTTGATTGAGATGTTTCTTGTTGCTGTGGTTATTCTTGAAACCTATCAAAAAATGGGGGCCTTGGTTGCTCCTATTTTGGATCCGCTAGAGTATCTTTTATCTTTGTGATAGTTGGCCCTTGAAGATTCTTTGTTGATCTTAATTGTACACCATTGATTTCCAATGCATTGACAGGATAGGTCGGGTATCATGCCACCTAATTGTTATAAACCGGTTGAGCCACCTTATTATTTGGATTGGGTAATGGTTGTGTAGGCATAGGTGTTGCTTTCAGTGGTTGGGTGGAGCTAGATGGTTGACTAGGTGATGATGGAACAAGTGGCAAGAGTTGTTGGGATTGGTGATAGGGATTTATTGTTGAAGGTGGTGGAGATGGAGGAAATGATTGATATTGTGGATATGCAGGTGGTGGTGCTTGCCATGATTTCCATGATTATGGAGCATGTGGATATTGTTGTGTCCATTGGGGGTAGTATGGAGGTTGTTTCCAACCTCTAAACCATACAGGTTGGTTCAAGAAAGGATTTTGTTGAGAAGAAAAAGGACTTGGGGGTGATGTGTGATAATCAGTTGGGGGCATTCCTTGTGGTTGGCAAGGTCTCCTTTGGGCCATAAAGTAAACAGGTTCATATGTATATTCTACTTCAGTCATGCCTACAGGAAGAGGTTTTAGAATGATGTCTCTATTGGCATCTTCCAAAGAAGAGATTTTTGTTCGGTTGTAGGGACTCTTCATTATTATGCCTTTTACGACAAACAAGATAAAAGATAGCAAGGGATTTTTCGGCCTCCTCTTGCACTTTCTTCATGTATATAATGTGTCTATTTATTTACCCATGTGGCTTAGTAATTCAATCTTGAGGTCCTCAAGTAATGTACCCAATTCTTGTTTTGTCACTCCTAATGTCCCTCTGGGAGAGACATGCTTCCCAACATACCCCCTGGGCGAACAGGTGGACCTTGAATAGTTATTGCACACATAACAGATATCATCAAACCTCATTTTAGAAATATCTTTGCCGCCCATAAGATTCAAAGTATCCAAAAATTCATCCCTAATCCCTCTAAGAAAGAGCATTTTTATAGTTTCATGGGTTAACCCTATGTGCCTAGTTCTTTGTAGACTAAATAGGAAACACTCCAAACAATCTTCTAAAGTTTCTTCCTCACATTGCGTGATGCAAAATATCGCATCTCGTGTTTCCTTGGTCTTGCAGTAGTCTTGGTATTTTTCTAAGAACTTTTTCTTCATATCGTCCCAACTATGAATGGTTTCACATCCTAGTCCCATAAACCATCTCAATGTTGCATCCTTTAGAGTAGCTAGAAACAATTTTAACTTTTGTGCTTCTGTATGATAATCATAATTGTGACATAGAATGTCAAATTCAAAAGGAACATATTGGGGTCTTCCATAGGAAGGCCTCAAAATATAGGAAAAGTTGAGTGTGATATGTTCTTCATAATTCTAGATGTCCAATGGGAAACTCAAAAGTAACAAGGTTGTTGTTTGCCAATGCTCTCTCATTGTTGTTGTTGTTTTCCATAGTTCCAAATGCCCAAGGAGTGTAATAAATTATGAATGGATTTGGGGTTTGACCACTTTAGAGCTCATAAGATTCTTGAAATATCCTAGCAACCCTTTTAAATGAATCTTCAAGCAACTTGTGTTGGACACTAGAAGGAGACTCAATGGCACATTTTTTCATATTGGATTCAACTAGTTTCTCTTTGGATGGGATGTTCACAACTAGTGGTTTTAATTTGTGTTGTGTTTTTTCTTGTTGTGAACTACTTCCTTTATTCTTCTTAACAAATATCCCTTTACTATCCCTACTATGATTCATGCATCTATATAATTTATAACAAAGCAAACCAAGGTTATTTACCTAGGCGAGGTTGACAATCACACAAAAATTTTCCTTGGCGCACTAGTCCTAGCGTAACTCACTAGGTTTTTAGGCCTATAATGCCTTTCCCCAGCAATGATGCCAAAATGTTTGGACAAAATTGTGGATTAATACTAGTCTTGTAATTCTATCAAATTCAATTGTGTTGACTTCCTCAGTTCGTTCATAAATGTCAACCTGGGATCGTAAGCTCTTGAAAAGCATTGTGGCTATGTACGAAAAGGGTGAAATTAGCAAGTTAAGTGGGGATGAAATACAAACAATCAAGTCTAAATGCTTTAAAAGAATAGACATTAATAAAAACACTTTTAGTTTGTACTCCTAAAGCAAACCTTTGAAACTATCACGTGATTAAAAATTCAAATAAATCCCTTTAACATATTTAAGATCTGGGTATATTCAATTTAGTTCTAATTAAACACTACTAATTATGTTTGAGATTAAAGGACTCCTGAGTTTTCAACAGTTTGCATTGATAGAATTTTGGTGACAAGACATGTTAATTCTGGTGACAGGACCTGTTGGACCTGGCGACAAGAACTATTCAACATATATAAGTTTCAAAAACCATAGTTGTCAATTCTATACATTGTTCTATGCTTAAACATAATGTATAAAATCAATTAACATATAAACCACACTCATAAAAAAAATAACAATTACTAATTTATACATAAATTGAGCTCACAAAATTAATATAAATCACTGAACATAGATCATACTTACAAAAATAACCTAAAAGAAAATTCAATCAGTGGTTGAATAGTGGGCCTTGCCTCCAAATGGTTCAATTGAAGAAAGTAATCAACAAGCTCTCACATTCAACTTAGACAGTACTATTAACAGTATTATATTTCTTCATTAAAAAGGTTGGCGATGTTCAATACAAAAAGGAAACTTATATAGTCTCTTAAATGAAAATCGAATTATCTAAATAATACATGCGGTTTTTGAAGTTCAACAAGATCCAAATCGGTTGAAGAAAGAATGAAGTGGCCTACGACCATCATTTCTAAAATCCAAAAACATATTTACAAACATTATGCAAAATACATTAACTACCCACTCCCTCTAAAGGCTATAAACCGATTGACTATTATTATGCAAAAGATATCAATGGTGTTGATTTAGAGTTAGCAACAAAAAGGATGATGACACTATTTTCCATTACTCCTCGTAGCCACAAGAACCTTGTTTTCACACATAACCACTAAAATTAGTACTAAATAACCGGTTACTTCCTAAGGTATATTATATCCTCTTGTAATAATTGGCTATGAAAGTAGCCACCCAAGATCTATAGGCCTAATAGAAAGCACAAAAGAGAGAGAAAATAATATGACAAGAATAAACTGTATTCAATGTCAATAATATGAGATAATGGTGCTCAATGCAATGTACATAGGAGACCCCTTGGATATATAGCCAAGGTGAGAACATAGGAGGGCATAAGATTATGACAAGTGTCGTAATCTTATGACATGTGACAACAATGAAAAGTTATCACTCCATCTAAAGTGGAAAAGGATAATGTGATAATCTCCACAAAAGGTGGAGAGATAATCACATGATGTGTCCACAAAAGGTGGAAGTGATGAGGTATGACATGTCAAGTCCACCAAAAGTGGAAAATCTCCAACAACATCCTATGTGGTCCCTAAGTAAAATTAACTAAGGTGTAATCATGACCTAGGACAAGGTACAAGACATTTAATTACACCAACACCCCCCTTAAGTGCAAATTAGGGAGAATGTACACAAAAGAAAATAATGCAAGATGGGTCCCGGCTACTAGGCCATGTTAGGTACCCATGTACAAATGCAATGAAATCTCTCACAAGTGGAGTAAAGATAGAAAAACCCAGTGGGAAAAAACTACCCCCCAAAAGAGAGATGAGATACAAAAAGCTATGAATATAGCATGAGAAGGAAAAAACCCCATGTGAGGAAAAAGTCCCCCCCATACAAGAGAAGAAGAGAGACAAGGTAGCCCCCCCTCAATGTACAATGATCACCAATGGAAGATGCTCGAGAAGGAATGAAGAAGCTGCTCCAAAACTATCGAACAACGTTCCTCCCCTTGGGAAGAAACAATACCAAAGGTGTATGAATGAAGTCTCCCCAATCCACAAGTGAAGAAGGAAGAACCCTCAAAATGTAATAAGTCTCTGAAAGCTGCTCAAATATCCCTGTGTTGATGTTGAAAGATGCCTTTCCCAAACCATGTGAAGCTGCAATGTAGTCACTTCCTGGAAACTATGAGAACCCCTTTGCAACAACACTCTCATCCGCTGAAAAAGACAACTCAAGATCTAGCAAGGATGAAGGTAGAACAGACTCCAAAGACAATGTCTCCTCAAAAGAGAAAGTGGCCTCCTCCAACTGCTGTAAAGATGCATCCACAATCACATCAACCTTGAAAGACTGATCATGTAGAGGAGGGTCAGAGTGTTCCCTCGCAACAACTGAAGAAGAATCACCTTCATCAAAGAGAAGATGTAGATAATCAAATGTGTCTCCCAAGTCTGCAATGTAGGACTCCACAAACAAACTACCAATGTCTGATAAGTAGTCATCCCATGAAGCTGCTGCTAGAAGACAAGGTATGCACTGTTGCACTGAATCACAAGGAACTAAAACTGTCGAAACACAAGTATCATCAGGTACATCAATCAATGTAGGAGATGGAGTATCAACAATAGGCTCAAGAACCTTTGGAGTAGAGAGCACTCCAAGATTCAAGTAACCATACTCGATCTCATCAAGTTTGTCCACACTAGGGTGAACTGAATCATCAATAGGAGCAAAATATGAGAAGGTGTAGAACCGAGAACGATCATCAACCTCCCCAACTGCAACAAGAGCCCTGCTATGCAAATCCCGAACAATGACAGAATTTGGTGTGAACTCTACACTTTTTCCTGTACCACTATGTGTAATTTGATAGATGGAAAGGATGTTCCTTGACAAAGTAGGCACACATAGAACATCATTAAATGCTCCCCCTTCAACGTCAATAGAACCCTTCCTACAAACTTCCAAAGAAGTGTTGTTGGCCATCAAAATGGGTGGTGATGAACAAGAATCAAATGAAGAGAACGTATCCTTGCACGAAGTCATATGTTGCGAAGCTCCTGAATCAAGGATCCACCTATCTGAATTGGAATCTGCAAAAGCAAGAAATGCTTGCCCCTTATGTTTCTCAAATTGAGATGATGAGAAGAAGGAGAAGAGCTTGATGTTGTTGCCATGAGAGTTGTTCCTTTTCCCTTAGAAGAAATGGAAGGAGATGAGTCCTTCTCTTGATATGCAGCTGGCAAGTTGATGTTGTTCTTCTTAAGGATGTGTTTCAACTCATCAATTTGCTTAACATGACAACAATGCTCATCATGACCAATCCTTTTGCAATATGCACATGTTGGTTGCTCCCTCTTGTTCGAATTGTTGTACTTCTTTGAAGAAGATGATGTTGATGAGCTTTGTTGTGGAGGAGTGGATTGTTTGTTCTCTCTTTGTGGCTTTGGTGAAGATTGCTTTTGGTCCTTTCCTTTGCCTTGCTTATTGTTTCCATGATTGACCACCAATGCTCTTGAAGTTGAAGACTTGAGAATACCCATTTTCATCAACTTATTTTTCTCAAGAATCAAAAGATCTGTGACAGCCTCAAAAGATGGTGTTGTGAAGTTACTTATTGTCAATCTTTGAGTTTGAAAACTTGAAACAAAGGCTGCATACTCAATTGGAAGTTTATCTAACAAGTTGAAGACTAATTGATCTTCTTTTTCAATACCACAATCTTTTAGTTGTGCTCTTAGTTCATTTGCCTTAGTGACATAATCTTGAATTGTATCAAAATCTTTGGGATCAAAGCTTAAGAGATCATGTTCAATTTTGTATCCCTTAACCTTATCAACCTTACCATACAAAGCAGCAAGCTTATCCCAAGCTTCCTTAGCTGTAGTACATTTATCAACATGGAAAATGAGATCATCTGAAATGAACTTTCTTAGTGTACCCAATGCCATAGAAGTTTTAGTGATCCAATCCATATATGCAATTGGATTTGCCTTAGGATCTGAAGGTGCAGTTATGGTTCCATCAATGTAGTGAATTAAACCTTTTTCCATTAGTTTACTCCATGCACATACTTTCCATGTACCATAATTATGTGCAGTTAAGAGTGAAACTTTAGATGAACCCATGATGGAATGAAAGAGCACAAGAGAGAAAATATGAACAATCACACAAGAGACACCCCCCCAAAATCACTCAATCAAAGTACCCCCCCACCAATAGATGATTTTGGCACTTTATAATGTAGTTCGTGTATAATAGGCCACTTGCAACTTGGCTAAGTGGGCTTATGATTTCTGATTTACAACTTACCAATAAAGAGGCTGATAACAGACTAGAACAAATAAGCAAAGACCTAAATTCAGATCTATGCAATACAAGTGCCAAATAGGCCAAAAAGGACCATATACTGAAAGTACAAAATCCACTCAAGATCGCTTCAAACTTGATTGCAGATTCAAGAAGTAGATGAAAAATCATGCACTTTCAAAAAAAAATGGCACCTGAAAAGGAGTTCATATGAGCCTGAACGAAGCCTCTGAAGTTGCAGAAATGGTGACAAGACAGGTACAGTCATGAGAAACTGAAAATTCTGGAAAATATGTCCATCAAAATCAGAAACCGAGTACACCACTGTGAAGTACATGAAAAATTAGCCCAAATAAAAAAAAATTGCTTGAAAAAAGGAGCAAAAATGAGCAAGATATGAGCCTCCGAACTTGGACTGCAAATTCAAAAAGCCCATTGGTGAGGGGGGCAAAAAATTTGAAAAATCCTGCTGACGTCATCAATGACGCATGCTGACGTTATCAATATAATAGTTTAAATTTGACGTCCATATGACCGTCAAGAAATTTGAACTTAAATTTGACGGCTAGAAGACCGTCGCTGCCGCTGTCGGGTTTTTGCCAAAATCTTTGCCCAGAATATTCTTTTATCCAACGGAATATGCTTCCCATGTACTGGAATCTTCGCCGGATTTGATTTTGTGTTGCCAAAAATTTTGACTGACTGCCTGCCAATTTTTAAACGCTACCGGAATTGAAATTGTTCGCCGATTGAGGAGTGGGGCGCAGGGGTTAAAACCCGCCGGTGGAGAACTGGAGGAGGGGCCCGCGGGTATTGGGTGGAGCCGTCCGCCAGGCCACGTGGAGGGCCGCAAAGCCCGCTTGTACCACGGGTATGGTCTGCGGACTGTACAGTCCGCAAACTGTACTACAGATTTTTTTGTATTTTATATTTTGATTTGATTTTACAATTTTTGATTTTATATAAAAAAATGAAATACAAATTTCTATTTGTTTTTTGATTTTTGATTTTTAAAACAAAATCAAATACAAAAAATACCAAGTACATTTTTAAACTTTTGAAATTTTTCTAAAAAATTTCAAAAATATTCTGATAAATATTTTTTTTTTTGCAGAATATAGAATTTTTTTGAAATTTTCTAACAAAATATTTTTTTCAGAACTATTGAATAAATTTAGAAAATTGAGAAAAATACACAAATTGGTGATTTTTTCAGATCTAGAGCTCCCGATGTCCGATTTGGATGAAACGAAAGGCAATCTTGACTGAAAACAGCCTCTCGAATGCAATGGTGGGCTCAGATTTGGCGTAGGATGCTCCAAAATGTTGCTGCAACATGGATCTGAAAATACACCAATCTTCAAATGCACCAAGATCTCTCCAAAATGGTGATCCAAAGACACTCCAATGACTCTGATACCATGTAAGAATTGGCTATGAAGGTAGCCACCCAAGATCTAGAGGCCTAATAAAAAGCACAAAAGAGAGAAAATAATATGACAAGAATAAACTGTATTCAATGTCAATAATATGAGATAATGGTGCTCAATGCAATGTACATAGGAGACCCCTTCGATATATAGCCAAGGTGAGAACATAGGAGGGCATAAGATTATGACAAGTGTCGTAATCTTATGACATGTGACAACAATGAAAAGTTATCACTCCATCTAAAGTGGAAAAGGATAATGTGATAATCTCCACAAAAGGTGGAGAGATAATCACATGATGTGTCCACAAAAGGTGGAAGTGATGAGGTATGACATGTTAAGTCCACCAAAAGTGGAAAATCTCCAACAACCTCCTATGTGGTCCCTAAGTAAACTTAACTAAGGTGTAATCATGACCTAGGACAAGGTACAAGACATTTAATTACACCAACACCTCTAATCCATATTAATCACTTTTAATTCTATAAAATTATTGTGGCAATTTAGGGAAAATAATTAAAATATAGGCTACAATCAATGGAAAAACAATACAAAATTTTAGCCCATCATTTGCAAAAAACTTCCTATAGTAACTAGCAAAACCCATAAAACTTATAACCTCTAGTACACTCTTGGGCACTAGCCACTCAAGCACTGCTTTTATCTTAGTTCGATCAATTGCAATCCCTTTAATTGAAATTACATGACCTAAGTACTATATTTCCTTCTGAAAAAAGGTACACTTAGAGAATTTTCCATATAGCTTGTGCTCTCTTAATCGTTGGATAACTATCTCTAAATGTTTACAATGCTCCTCTTCATTCTTGCAATAGATTAAGATATCATCCAAGAAAACTAATACAAATCTATCCAAGAAGTCTCTAAATACATTGTTCATTAGGTTCATGAATGATACAGGTGCATTTGTAATTCAAAAGGGTAGGACTGTGGACTCGTAAAGTCTGTATTTAGTCCTAAAAGTTGTTTTGAAATTGTCTTCATCTTTGATCCTTAGTTGATGATAACAGGATCACAAATCAATCTTTGAAAACACTGTTGCTTCTTGCATCTAATCAAAAATATCATCAATACATGGTAACAGGTACTTATTATTTATTGTAGCTTTATTAACCATCTGATAATCTATACATAAGTGCAGTGTACCATCCTTCTTCTTCACGAAGATCACTAGCGCTCCCCAGGGTGAAACACTAGGTCTTATCAATGCCTTGGATAACTCCTCCAAATGTTCCTTAAGCTCCATTAATTACAATGTGTTTATCCTATAAGGTACTTTGGATATAGGTTTCAACCTTGGCACTAGGTTGATGGAGAAATCAAATACTCTCTTGGGAGGAAATCCAAGTAGTTCTTCTGGAAAAACATCCATAAATTTTCGTAAGATGGGATATTTTCCATATCCATTTCTCTAGATTCCATCACTTCTCCTTCTTCAATTTCTTATGAATCTTGTGGTTCACAATACATGTCATCATCTTGAAGGATGAATTCCTTGCATTCTTCTAGTTTATCGTTTTTAATTTTGAAAAGTTAGCAACCTTACTTTTTCACCCTATGCATTTGCACAACCGAAATATGTCGCAATTTCACTTCTCTAGGTGTTCCTTGGAAAGATACTTGGTTACCTAGATCATCTAAGCATTATATGGTTTTATCATAGAGATCCAATTTAGCTTTATGCTTCCATAGCCAATTCATTCCTAGAATGACATCATAAGAACCTAAGGGTGCTACATATAAGTTTACTTCTATTGAAAAACTTAGAAGTTCAAGCCTTACCTCAAATAAACATTGATTCATTGTTTCTCTTGACTGGTTTGCATATTCTACAACCCAAGATTTTTCCACAAAACCAACCTTCCTATAAATTTGATTAGTACTCTAGGTGAAACAAAAAAAATTGTGGCTCCAATATCAATAAGTAAGGAAATAGGTATGACAAACAAAGTACCTGGAGTTTCCACCTAGGAGCTCTGGTATTTTGCTTGTCGATTGTCCACTGCTACATGGATCCTTTGGTGAAATGCAACCCAATAAGGAGGAAGTGAGTTACCATGTGGTTTTGAACCTAATGGTTTTTTGGGACATTAATTAGCAAAATAATCCCCACCACATGTAAAGCATCCCCTCAATGGTCCTCTCTTTTTCATTGGCCTTTCAAAATTACCACCATTACCTCCAGCTTTGTTATAGTTACTGCTTTTGAATTTTTTTCCTTGATCCTTCCTTGGCTCATTTTGATTATTGTGGGGTCCTTTGTCCCCTTTCCTTTGAAATTCCTACCCCTGATTAAACTTCTTTGGAGCTTGATTAAATTGAGTTCCACCGAACTTCTTTCAATTCCTCTCTCAGTAGTTTGAGTTGGCTTTGAGATTTTTCTCTTGCTTGATTACCTTCTCAAATACTAGGTCCATAGTGGCCAAACCGTGTACATCCACATCTCCACCTATTTGGCCATTTAAACCCATAATGAAATTCCTTGTACGAAATCGGTCATCTTTTTCGTACATTGGTACATACCTCAAGAGACAAGTGAACTTCTCCAAGTATTCATTCACTGAGGAATCTCCTTGCTTAAGATTGTCAAAATCAATGAGATTTTGTTTGAAGAAGAGTTGGGGTAGCTAGCTCTTTCGAAAAATCTCAACAAACTCATTCCAAGTCAGCTTTAAGTAACTGGTTTCAAGTTTCATCTTCTTGCTCATCCACTAGTTAGAGGCTTCTCCTACTAACTAGAAAGCTCCCCACATAGCTTTAGTGACCTCTGAATAGTTCCTTCTTTCAAATTACTTCTCCATTTGAATTAACCAAGCCACATATTCTTCTTCATTAGTGCTTCCTTAAAATTTTGGAGGGGTAATCTTTCTCATATCCCTAGACAACTCAATTGTCAATCACTTTCTTTTGGTTCCCTTAGAATATGATTGTGACATATCACTTTCTTGATCACTAGATTTAGTATGGTTTTGGGAATCCTCTTTGTCTTCCTCATTGTTTGGAACTTCTTCATTTTGTGGGACTTGTTGTTCCTCTCTATCTTTTCCCCTCACTTATTTTTCAAGGTTTATTATCCTTTCTCTCGTTTCTTCCATGATTGCTAGAAGATGGTCCAACTTAGCTTCAATATTATCCAGACCTTGTCCAACTTCTTGAATCCCTCTAGGATTAGTTGTTTTCCTAGCCATTGTCTCAACTAAAGTTATACCTAGAGGTTCGTCTTTAATTACATCCTATCATGGCTTGCTTTACATATTGAAAACATTCCAAAAGAGAAAAATATTCATACATAAGAAATTTCATTGAGAATCTCATGCACAAGTTTTGGTAAAAATACAAATTTTCAATTATTCATAAGGATTTCAGTATCCTTCTTTTTACATAAAATGGTTTTTTAAATAATCAAGAGGAGAGTATCCATTGGATTCACTCTCAAATACATAACTGTGTTGCTCAACTCTATCCCAAAAAGGGTAGTAACCCTCAGATTTATCTTTTGATACATAGCTTTGGGGAATGTATCCCTTTGATTCACCAATGTAGGCTATAACAATAACTTCAGCCATAGGTATAACTCGAGGGTCCCTATATCAATCCTGGACTAACACTACATTCTGAGGGCATATCCCTGGAAAGTGGTAATGAGTCCAACTTCACTAGAGAAACAGATGGTAAGTAAATAAAATTAGCATTATCTTTCATCCTCCTCTTCTCTTGACTATTTCATGAAAGTGCATGACTGAACATCTTAGTATCACTTAGCCAAATGGAATTGTAATGATTGGTTCCCTCAATGGTACAAACAAGGGCTTCTCTTTCCTTCTTGGCCCGTAGGTAGCACTCATTTTCGATCATTGACTTTGTAGCAGTCATCTTGAGACACACCATTCCGACACAAGAATTTGCAAACATTAGACTCATAATGTTGGAGGGGAAAACATATTGAACACATAGGTTCTAAAGATTAACCTAGTAGCTCTAATACAATGTGTAACATGCCCATTATTTTACACAGTAACTTCCTATGTTTTAACCTCAAGTGAATATAAAATTATTATGACAACTTAAGCAATCAATTTTCTTTTTCAAATATAAAGATAACATGCACAATTGAAATAAACATCTTTCCAAACTTTCCTATTGCATTACATCAAAGTATTACAACTTTCCAATGTATTGATTTCATAGTGCACAATTTCATGATGACATTTGTATTTTACAATTTTTCCATAGTAATGGATACAAGATACATAAAACGTTCCATTGAGTTTTAGTGGAAATAGATGTGCTAATGGTCTAGGTATCCTCTGGATTAAATCTTGGTTGCCTATTGATAAGGAGAAGCATCACTCAAGTGCTCTTTTTCCAACCTTGGACTAACTGCAATCCCCCACACATCGACCAAACTTGGTAAGATGGCCCTACCCTTCAACAAAGAGATTGGTTTGGTAACCTAATAATATTATTGACCTTACATGAGCTTGGTGTTGTGTCCTATGTTGGACTCAAGGAACACTAAGAGGGGGGTGAATCAATGTTCAACAATATTTAAATTACAATCCAGATCTTAAACCATTTACAACATTTAAACAAAAGTAAAGATACAAGCACATGAAGGAAACAATCAAAACACCATAACACCAAGATTTTTACATGGAAACCCTGTTAGGGGGAAAACCACAGTGGATGTTAATCCACAATTTATACTCTATTAAAAGTATGAAGAAAAAGGGGAACGCACATGCATTCAGGCACACTGCCTAGAGCTCACTGCTCAAAATCAGGAAGGCTCTCTGCTTTACAACATATTTGGATTACAAAAAAAAGTTGAACTAAGAAAGTAGCATCTACAAATGTCTGGTTTCAGTTCTAGTGAGGCTCATAGATCAGATTCTGGACCTTCTGTCTAATTTTGCACTTCACTCTACTCTGCCTTAATTTGCTTCACAACAATCCTCTTCTACACAAGTGAAATTGTGCCAAATTTCTCAACAACCCTTCTAACATTCATAATATACTTCATACACTCACCTTCACTCATTTCCAATGAATTAACTAATCTCTTATATATATCCACTATTAAATATTTAGTCGCTTCATGTTGACTTCGGCAAAATAAAAATATTTTCCAATAGTCGGTTCAATCCACATTTAATATTTGATGCATACCCATAAAAGTCAGCCACGACATAGATAGGACCCAAAACAAAATCTTCAAGCACAAGATACCTTAATTAATTATACCTCGAATATTTGCAACATGCCATATTCACTAAGTTGGCCACTGTGAGCTAATAAATAGAAAATCATCCTGTCGGATCTCCTAACTTATACACTGATTAATGCGACATCACAAAACTTAACAATAATATAATATAGATACTTAACAACCTTCCCCAAGATCCACAACTCAAAATGATAATCCAATGAAGCATACAGATCAACATACTAACCGGATACCTTGTTCTTCATTCTCTTTCGGTAATACTTTGTTCTTTACTTTGCCTACTAGTATGAACAAATCCTGATCTGCGAACCAGAATAATGACTTAGGTTGCCATCAATGACAACACTAGAAGCCATATTCCAACAATTCCCCCCCTTTGGAATTGATGGCAACACTTAGTGAAAAATGACTAAGTGTCAGAACCAATATGATTATGTTGTGAGACTTTAAAATTTCAAAACACAACTCCCCCTTAGAATAATAAGTCATTTTTCACTGCTCTCTCTCGCCCTTTGACATCAATGAAAACATATTTTGGATCTCCCCCCTTGCTAATTCAAAAATTGTATCAAAATTTGAAGAAATACAACTGTTACTCGAGTCAAGAAATTATCTTGTACTTATCTTTCATTTTCAGAAGAAATTTCCTCCAAGCTTCTATTGAAATCCCAATGATTAAGATCAAGTTGTTCTCACATGTCTTGTTGATAATATGGATGAGATATTCTAGAATTGTGATTGCATCTTCTAATTTCTCTCCTTTCCTCAGAACCTCAATTAACTGCTCAAGTCTGCATTTAGTTAAATCCTTCACTTTCCAAAAGGTGTCCACAAGGTTGTTTTTGGTGAAATGAACTTTTGTATGCTCAAACTACAACTCTTGAATCCTTTTCTTGACTACACCACCTTGATCTTGAAACATGTTATAATCCTGACCAATCTTGTTCAACTCAGTTTCAATCTACTCCAACTTATCTTTGTATCTCCCAACTACATGAGGCCAACAAAGACAATAGTTGTAGATGTTATTTGTTGTATTTATGCATTGTCTCAACACATTCATTTTCCTTTTTAGTTTGGTAAGAGATAGCTGACTCAGAGACCATGGCTTCCTTAATGCATTCAATCATCTCTTCAGGAAACACATTCTGTAAACTCTACAATCCAATGTTATTGTGCACAAAATAAGTAATTAGTGTGCTCTCTATCAAGTCCTGCTCATATGAGGGTCTATCAAACCATATGTCAGCAATTTTCTACATCCCATCTTTCTCCTAAACAAGTTGTAGTATCTTTACTTTGGATAAAACACCTTCTTCTTCGCTTCCTTCTACCATTACTACATCTGGTTTAACTGATTCTCGTTCTTCCCTTGGAGTGTACTCATCAGATTCCTCATCTTGTATGTCCACAATCACTTGTTCTTTACCTTTTCCTTCAATTTTTGGAGTCTTGTGTGCCAAAGGAGTGTAATCAACAATCTCTTGTGCTCTTTTATTCTTCCTCTCCATCTCACCAAAAGAGGACCCAACTTCAAGTGCTCTTACCAGAATGGAAATGCTAATTCCTCCAAACTTCCCTAGAAATTCTTTAAAGAAATTTGCATGCTCTTGCTTACAATTTTCCAAAGTATTAGAATGTTCAAAAATCTATTTACAAACCAGTTCATTCTCTTTCAATACAACATATTGATCTATGGCAAGCAATTCAGAAAATACATCACAAGACATATGACCAAGGTATCAAACTTGAATGGGTAATTTTCCTCCTTTGTTAGTTGAAAATTTTCCTTCAATTGATCTTTTAGCAATCCACATAGATCAAAATCTTGATCCTCCATTATCATTTTATGAGAGATGTAAACTACACATGTCGAAGTTGCACCTTCCCTATTTCTGAAAAATATTTTGTATGAGATTTCATGCATAGTGTACCTTGTTATCAAATATTTGATCGTCAAAATTATCAAAGCCCTTTGATATGCAGTTACTCCGGTTAGGGTTTCGACTTCTTTGTTCTGAATTGACTTATTTTTTGGTATATCCCCAACATTGCATAATCTAATTAGATTCCTAATCACCTCTTTCAAAATGAGATAGGGTTTGTCCAGAGTTAGAATGTCATCATTCAATTTGTTCAGGATAAAACTAATGACTTCTGTGTTATCAAAATAGGGAAATTCACTCCAAATGTCCAAACTTTTGTGTTTCACACCTTGAAGCCATTTCAATTCATTGGTTGGAAACATATTTCTCAGATCCCTAATCTTCTCACTACTATATTCATCTAAATTCACCATTCCTTTGATTTGCTTCATTTTCCTTTTCGTACAGAACAAGTTTCTATTGAGCACCAAATTAAGTGAGAATTCTACAAGCAACTGAAATACCTGATGAATTTGCCACCGAATTGACTTTACTCCTTCGAAATTCTATTTCAAAGGCTCTCCTTCTATTCTTCTTCAATGCAAGGTGACAAATGAGGGTTCCAAATACCCTTTTATAACTCACACACCTAACCTTTTTACCGCATTAAGTATTTTTCCCTAGGTGTTTCAAATACTTTGTTTTCTCAAACAACAAAAGAAGGATTCATTTGTAGACCTTCTACTTCTCAAATTTCTGCACAAGTGATCACTAATACATTTGTAAACTATTAGCACAACTACTAAAAATTTCTTGCATTCTGGTGCCAACTACTGACAAGGGGACAAAGGATTTTCTTGAAAAACTCCCCCTAGGCCAATGGCCTAAGATCAATTTCAGGGGGAATTACTAGAAGTAGATTCTGGTGTGGGCTTATTTCCTTCATCAGACTCACTCTTCCTTAACCATGTTTTCTTCATCTGATCTCTTATTTCTTCCACTATCACTTTCCCTTTCCCTTTATCATATTTTTGTGAAATTTTTCCTTTGTATACCAGACCTCTTCTATCCATGTTTTTGTTCCTACAAAATCTTGTAATGTGACTAGATCTGTTGCAATTATAACACACATGATTTCTTTGTCTAGACCATTCATTCCATTGATTTCCTCTTGATCTACATTGATTAGTAATATGCCCAAATCTTCCACAAGTGTAGCATTTAACATTCCTTACACTGTGTAATAAGCCTTGCTAATTCTGATCACAATTTTGCTTAATATAGGCCCAAGGAATATTGTCAAACAAATCACATGCAATCTTCTAACTT
>VDFB02369227.1:0-13912 GCA_007258455.2 Sequoia sempervirens
AGTATTCAATTTTAAATAAACTTCATTGAGTTTATTTACCTGCATGTCGGATGCAATGGAAGCTTGTATTTTCCTAGTCAAGAGTCTTAGGCATTCAGCCACTGCTCCATAGCCTTGCTAGAAGGCAATCTTCAGGTCATCTTCTATGGGTACTTTGTTGAATTTAGAGCCCTGCATTTTTGCATAAGATCATGAATTTTGCTTCTATGGTGCGATTAAACCAAAATTGTTTGCAACTTATTATTTGGATGCAATATTTCATTTATTGATACTTACAATTCGTGTGGCTAATTTCATATAACCACCAGAGCCAAGTTTGTGTTGCTCGTGTTTTTCTAGTCTTTCCTTTGTTTCCTTCAATGTGTCAAGAAGCCTATGAAAAATTTGAAATATGTTAGATTATGTAAAAAAAAGAGTAATCAGTATATAATTACATTGTTGATAGTATCGCATACCTTCCTTGGCCCGGTGGTGTCTTTCCTTTTTTCTTTTCAGCCTTCTCCTTTCCATCCGACACCAGGTCCTTCCACTCCATCTCTAAAATCATGGGGGGACACTCGTACTTTTTGTTCTTCTCTAAATGTGACCTATATTGGTCCCTCACATACTTTAGATATGTACCTACTTTCTTAAGGACCTTGGTTTAGTTGAATGTTTTATCACTAAACAACACAACTAAACGGTTAATGAGCTCATCTTCTAAATCTTGATTTTGGGCATTCCAACGTATGCATTATGGTGAGCCCAGATCTCAACAATATCACCTAGATGTTTATAAAAACATCATTTCCTACAAAATGATCATGGGATCAATAGTCTAAAAAGAGTGATCAATAAGTAAATTTCAATTGGATTATATATAATAATAATTAAAACATTTTAAAGTACCTGGGACCTTCTCTATCTTTATAGGAACGAAATCCTCGGTCACCACAAATGTGAGCCAGAAGTGTTCCCATACTAGTATCTGAGAAGATCGAGGGAAATATTACTAAAACATCCACCGATATTAGTGGCCTTTTGCATCCTCACTGTATGTCACGACACATGTTTGGCATGTGTTTGCTGCCAGAGGGTGCACTACCCAATGTCTACATGCTATGTGTTGCCAACATTTCAGTCGACAATATAGGCATAGATGATGGGGTGGGATGATGTGATGTATGCTCAAGAAGATTAGGATTGACACTTGCACCAACCCCTACTCCCCAAGAAGCACTTGCAGTACCCTAATCATGGCTAGCAGCATCATGAGGATGCAAAAAATCCTATAAAAACAACACATTTTAGTTCATGACATAAAAGAGTACAAAATATAAAACCATGAATGAACTTATGTTATAATTAAAGACCTCATGAAAGCTTACTTGCAAGTTTTGTGATCTCTCGGTCAATATTTTAACCCTCTCTCTTATCTCTTCTGTTTGAGGCACTATGAATAACAACTTAAGGATTTCTTCATTACATTTTTTTTGGGTCTTCCTTATCATATCGAGAGGGTTTGTTGAATAAGCGATGTCATCATCACATAATATTGACTGCACCTTCCTATGGATGCTCTCGTCTACTGCTGGTGCCTTTCCCCAGTTAGCCATTTTGCAACAAGATATTAAAAACATTATCAAAGTCGTGACAAACTTATATGGAAAAAAACATAATAATAAAGAAATATTGCTCGTGTATGTGAATTTGTACAATTACAATGAGGTAAACCCTAGGGTAGAAGTGCACGAAGATGCATCACGATCTGTGCTCTGGACCAGAGTCTTCCCCGTACGATCAATGTCCTGCTGTGACAAAAATTAAGTATAAAAAACATTACCGAAATGAAACCAATAGACTTACGAAAAAAAACATAATAATAAAATGGTATATTGGAATCATTATTTGGAGGTTGGGTAAAATGGTATATAATACGTACCACCCCCATAGTAACTTTGTTTGTATCTATGCGATTCAAATTGTAATCAATTAGAAACACTTCCCCTACAGTTATTGATTTTATCGCACATATGAATACACGGTTTCCCTCACACGCCTCGAATATGCAATTGGGTTGCTTATTTGTTGACCCAAGCCATGTACTATTTATAAACCCTGCAATATTCCCTTATACTTTTGGCCTTCCATCAATGTACATAGCCACTCCTTTATTTTGATCCTTATCTTTTAGTTGTATATAATTTGTTAACAGTGCATACCTACACATACTTCATGTATATCAAACTAGCTGCATCCAATCTTTGTAACTGTAACATGGTCTAGAAAACTCCATCAATTCAGTAACTTTATTGTAATAGACCTTTATGTTTTCCACACAAAATAGGCCCAAACCATGTAATGATGATGGTGCTATATGATATATCCTCTCGTTGACACAAAAATGAGTGTTTATTGGAGGAAGTTCCTTGGGTACCCATTGTTTTCTTAGATGTTTGTACCTCAAGGGCACCTCGATGTCACTTATGCTCTCATCATCATAAGAACATGACCCCACTTCAGGAAGAAAAAATTCCATGTGCTTATGGAATTTTCTTCTAATATTTTGACCTCTAATTGATCTCCCTCTTTTAGACAAACTACATGTCTTGCTTTCCTCTTTTCTTCCTGAATTTCCCTCGCTCGAGAAAGACAGATTTGACAAATACCTATTTGGTGGTACCTGCACTCATAAGGATGTTGGATGAAGTTCTTTCATGGTGATGTGATCCCAAGGTGACATTATGATTAATCTATCATTTCATCGCTAGAATTTGACAGGTTATAAGGTAATCAAGTCTTGATAGATTGCAAGTTATTGTTACTACTGTCCAAATGTTTCCATCACAAATCAATTCAATGTATGAAGGAGACTATCCCTTGCAATTAATGACTTTAAAATGTCATTATTTTACAACCTAACACAAACATGGAGATTGGGAGATGCAGTTCATAGTAGTTGAGGCTATGGAAGCCTAAAAAACCTAGACTTAGTGATGAATTTTCCTACATGAACAATGTATGACAATGTTCCAAGGATTTTTGCATGACAATTGAGGGGAAAAGGTAATGAATGATAGTCATTATTAATCTCACAGTCTCACAGTCTTAATCCAAGTTAGTCTCACATTCTTAATCCAAGTTATTTGATTTACTATACTTCTACTTAACGTTTTAACTCCCAAACTTTGTAACGAGTGTTAAATGTGACTATGGTCCACCAGTTACACAACCAAGGCCTCCAATGTATTCTCTAATTGTAATCAAAGGAATTTTTCTCTTCATTCAAGTAAATAAACTTGAAGGGAAACACCACCAAGCGGTTTATTGGACACCTACATGACTAAAAATAGCAGCAAATTTACATTTAATGCAAATTTCTATTGAAATTTTTTGTAGTGTGCAGAAGAATGGTTTCACCATACATAATATTTTGGTTTAATTTGTCTTGAAAAAGATGAATTAGAACACTAATAGACATAATTCAAGTGCACGTGTGAGGTGGTTCAGTTGTCCACTGATAAACTCCATATGTCTAAGTGGTTAACGGGGAGGGAGTGTGTACTAGGCTTGGTTAAGTCATCATAAGTTTATGCTTTGGAAATTGTTTAAGTCATCTTAAATCTTCCTATGTCTAATTGCTAGGAGACTTTTGGTATGTTTTAAGGTAGGATGAGTGGTTGCATCAATGTTCTAGTTCTCTATGACAAGGTTTCAACATCTTCAAATAGTGAAAGTTAGTGCTCATAGTCATTTGAAACAACAACATTTTTATTATGTATGATGGTGGGATTTGATAACTTAAAAGAATTGGCTACCCAACAAACTTAAAGTTAAAAGAAAATTTTTAGTTAAAGGGGTTAGCACTTTCTTTCATCTTTTCATATTGGTTTGATGCTTCAAATGATGCATTTCTTATCCCACTCCTATCATATTGTATTCCCATCCCATTGCAAAGCAAAAAGGTTAAACATTTAGCAATCTACCATTCTTAAGCTCAACCCCATGGACATTCATCTATAATCTTTTAAATTCCTACCGACATTTTTTTAGATTTAGCTATATAGTTTTAGATTTATGTGACAAAATGGTTTTATCTATATCTATATAAGTTATATTCACTTGAGAAACTACAATTTCTCATCATAATAGTTGAAATCTTAGAAGAACAACATGGGATTTCAATCCCATTTGGAAGTAGGTATGTATGTAGTCCTTGAACAAAGGATGCTCCTATGACCCAAGTTCGTAGGGGAAGAGTTTGGTAAAAGCTCCAAGGTTTGAAGTGTTCCTAAATTTGATCAATCCTCCTTCAGTATGTTTCAACTAGAGGTTGAATTATGCATTAGATGGTTGTGAACTCACCTTTCCAATTAATATGTTCCAACTATGTATATTTGAGTCAATGAAAGGAAACCTATCATCATCAAGCTTGCCTACTTTGAGATTTGTGGTATTTAGCTTTTCAAAGTCTATTTCAATCTTAAATGAACTTCTAGAGGCATTGTCATTGTGGTTTGCCTTGATGTGAATGTGTGAAAATGCCTCCAAACCTATCTAAACTAGAATAATCAAAGTTTGTGTGTTAAAAAATATGACCTTATTTCTTGAATCAATGACAAGTAAAAGAGGGTATAAGTTAGCCTCAAGAGCTATTAAGGTCTATTATTCTAAGAAATAGGGTCATGATAAATTTGACCATGACTTGGCTATCACAAAGTTAAAAAAAATTGCTAACTTTGTATTCAACTATGAGGTATTTAGTCATTATGATTTGATGGGTGAGAAACTCTTAATAGGTACTAAAGATCTACCTACATATATACTTGAACTTATGTTGAGATTAAGATGGAGTTCCTTATGACCACCTTTCCTAACAATAGGTAATTAATAGCAAGTATATTGAATATGGTGGATATATGTATGCTAAGCTTTATGATTAGTAATACACAAAATGTGATATACTCAAAAGTAGAATATTTTGTAATATTACATTTATGGATTTAACTTATGTCTACTAACTAATGTATTTTTCAAATAATAATTGAATGCAGTAAATGGCCTTTGAGACCACTTTGAGAGCTTCTATTTATGTATGTGGCTAAATAGAGGCGAACTCATGTGGGTTCAATGTTTTACTTGTGATATGGATTTTGATCCCAAGACCTATAGGACCATTATATATTTTAGTGGATCCAATAGGGGTATTGTAATCAAATTAACTAGCCTAGGGTGTAAACCCTTCAAACAGTATGCATTAGATACACATTTTGATACTTTCTAAGTGTCACAATGTTGAACCAAGATTGATATAGGACTTGACTTCTTAGCATCACAAGTAGGGTTGAGAAAGGGTCTCTACAAGTGAATTTCAATCCTGGTCAATGGTAGAGGGATCTATAGCTCTAAGTGGGCAGGTTAGTAGCTACGTTTTGATCCATCTGCAGAGTTGAAGACTACAAAAATTTCTTGGGCATGCATGCTAGTTAGGGTATGGTTGAATACAACTATTTTATTTTTTAAGTCTTATCTTATACCATTTTTACGAGAATGGGGGTGCCAATGTACGAGAAGATCTTTGGAAAGGCATGAAAATTGCAAGTTAAAGAGAATGGGGGTGCCAATATAAAAGATATAAATCACATACAATACTCATTGTCCCTTGGTCATCGATTTTCCCTGAGTTTCGTCAACCTCATCGCTTTGGCTTTCCTCCTGCCCTATTGCACTAAGCTATGTGTGCTCCTGCACGTGCATATTGATATGCAGGGTTTTCGCTCCTCCAAACTCTTCTTGATCGTTGGTATTGACCTTTCACTTCTCCAATTTGACGAGCTACAACCTAAAAATAAGGTTTCGATGAAGGTTTTAGAGTATGTTAATTAAAATGAAAATTATAATATTCTACATAGTTAAGTATATATTAGTTATATTTTACATAATAAATAATATAATGATTCTACTTATTATAATTATATATTATATTCTTTAACAAAATTATTAAATACATATAAAATTATTATAATTAATAATTAATAATAAGTATATTTTTATATAATACAAAATATAATTAATATAATATATATTTAATATAATAGTAATATTAGATTAAATTATATATAATATAATTATATTTATTATTATATAATAGTATATATGAGCTTTTACCTAATATTTTGATTTTTACCATTACACTACAATGGTTTACCATTAAATGGCCGGTTGAAACTTGTTTTCAATTAACCTGATAAATGGATTTCGAACATAGAATTGGATCAAACCAATAAAATAAAGCGTTTCGTCGACCGGGGAGAAACATAAAGAGACCAGCTCCGAGTCAGAAATTGGTCGTTATATCAACAATCAGGATAACATAAGAGTTAAAATCAATGGTCGACAAATCTCGTCATCTCGAGATCCGTCTCGAAATCGTCGGTCGGCGCAGCGTCAAAAGGATAAAGGATCAGCGTCGAAGATCGAATCGAAGATCCGAATCGAATCGAGATCAGATCAGATCAGATCGAAGTCAGATCCGATCAAAGATCCGTCAGAATCTCGAAGATCGTCGAAAGATAAAGATCGAGATCAGGTTTTCATCCGTCGAGATCGTCAAAGTCGATCCGCTTGCTTTTGCGTCAGATCCGTCAGATCCGGATCTATCGAATAAAATATAGAGAGAGAGGGGGATAATGAGAAACATACAAATAGAAAGGGAGACAAAGAGATAGAGAGGGGTAGAGAGATAAAGAGATAAGGATGAATAGATAGAGATATAGGGAGGGTGATTGATATATCTCTCCATGTCACTCTCTATCTCTCTATATCTCCCACTATCTATGTCACTCCCTCTTCCCCCCTCTATCTATTGAGTTATCTCTCCTTCTCTGCCTTTCTCTCTCATTCACTCCATCTCTCCCTCCATCTCTCCTGCTCTATATCTCTATCTCTATTTCTCTTTTTATCTCCCTCTCACTTCTCTCTCTCTATGTAATGCCCCGTCTTATAACCTAAGGAATGTTGCAATTGTGTATAAAAGTGAAATAAATTTTTTTTTTAAAGTAATAATATTAAGCTAATTAGTTGCATACATTCACTAGGTTACGCGACGTTACACTACTTGAGGTTCCATAGACGACTTTAGAATTTTGCATTGCATATATTTAATTAATCATAAACTTAAAAATAAACATTGCATATCATTTGAAATTCCATTCAAGATAGTATAAAGTACAACTATGATTCTTACATTGTATTTGAAATAATATTACAATACTCATTCATCTGATGAGGTAGTTCAATAATGGTTACAATTTACAGTTTACAAATGTTCACCTCATAAACAATTGAGGGATGTTTCAAATACAAGATTTACAATAATGCAATAAAGAAATACACATATGTCCAAGTACATGCTTTCCATCCATGAAGCTCTCAATGCCATGATCATAAGCTGGGGACCCAACGGAGTAAGGTGCACGTTCCACCCAACCATGTGGTACCCGTACGTCCACCCCCTGTGCTAGGAGATAGTAATATGGTTACCTAGACATAATCTACTAACCCTAGACACAAGTACATAACTAACTAATGGTTACATTGCTTCCAAATTTAAGACAATCAAATGTACTAAGTACACAAGGTAGACTGTTATTTTAGGTGGTGTCATCACAATATTGCAAAGGTTACCTTGGTGTTTCTTCCTAGGTTCCGGCCCCCAACTTGGGTTACCCTGGTAACCTCTTATGAAACCCAACCCCATTTGCAAACTATTGTGGAATCGAATATCTTTTAAGGTAACAAGATATCAATTTTACATTCCAGGCCTTCTCATCTTATACTCAAGACTATACTAGCTCTAGAGTCTATAAGTGAGGCATAATCATCTTATTAAGGATTTTAATTCTAACTACTGTGTTATTTAGTTATCATTGACTTACTAACTCTTTGTAAGTTACCCTGACACCACTTTGTGTGTCGGCCCTTACACAGAGCCATTCCCCTAAACATAACATAGGAATTCTAAGTTTCCCTGACTAAGGCAACAAGGTGTACATACATACAACATACAATTTTGCACTTTTCATAACTAACATCATTAACTATGTTCATAAAATCAAGTGTCTAAACACCAAACAAAATCACATACACAACCTTAGCCAACACAAAAATTCAATTAAACAATCACAACCCCCACATAACCAACTTGTTTGGAAGACTTGTACATCTACGACATTCCCAATTTACCCAATAACGAAACACAATTTTAAAGCAAATCAAGAAATATACACATCCCCTATTCGGATTTACTAAATCCAGTCAAACAATAATTTGAAGTATAAAATTAATCTTCTAAGATTTAATTTAACTTCTATTCATTTTGGATATCAAATATACAATTTACTCAATTTCATAATCATTTACAAGAATGAAATCCATATAATCTTAATAACAACAGTTTAATCAAAACACCAATAACTTTGTTATAATAATTTAATTACTAAATGTTCATATCTAAACATTTAATAAACTACTTTTAAATAACTCACTATAACACAATATACATATTTCTAAACTTTAAAAATTTCAAAACTGATAATTAATTATAAATTATTATATATATATATACAAACATACATACATACATATATATATATATAATACATTTTGAAAGAATTTGAATTAAAAAACCATACATAAAATCCTGTTTATTTCAACGAAATAAAATGAAACTAACATTGTGCGCAGCTCCCGCTACAGCCTCCCTTTGGGGAGGTCGCAGCCCTTACCAGGGTTGTGCCCAACAGCCACTGGCTGCTGTGCGCAGCCATGGTGGCTGCGCCACCCGTAGGGAATGGGGGGAGGGTTTCGGCCCTCCCCAATAAACATTAAATTTTAAAAATAAATAAATAAATCCGAAACCCTACGATTTCTTAACCTTGGCCCTGCAGATTTTAATTTGTCTATTAAATTTCGCCATATGGATTATGGCTTAAATAAAATAAAATTCTTCAAAACAATTCTACAATAAAACACTATATGTGAATATTTGTTTATGTATATATATATACAATTTAACCAATGAATATAATATTATATTCATGAAATTATTTTTTGAGGGAGTTTTCTACAGGGAATTGAAAAGTTTACCAATTTACACAATTTCATCAGAGATTTTCAATTCATTAACAGAGAATTTTCATTTCATATTACCAAAATCTTTTCTACAGAATCCCATAACAATTTTTTTGACAGGAAACTACATTTAAAAATTCTTCAAAGTTCTTTCCTCGTTTGAGAATTTTCTACTATTTAAACAAAATCTTCACAAAATTCCTCGAGAAGAATACAGGAATCACAAAACCAATATTTCCTCAAACATTCTTTTTCTAAAGGAAACAAATTAAAACAAAGGAAAATACCTGTAACTTGAAAACTGTCTGTAGAAGAGAGCCTTTGTAGCCTGTAGAATGCAATCCTCCAAGCTTCTCCAAAATACCAAATCCAAAAGAATCTAGAACCAACCACAAAGAACTTCCAACCAAAGGGATCTTCCACAAAAATACAACATACAGAGGAAATCACAATTTCTCTAAAAATAATTATTTTACAGCAAGCTATTCTTTCATTTCCCGTGAAGAAAAATGACAACCCTTCTGTATTTTTTAGATCCCAGATATCCTCCGAGAATTTCCTCAACCCAAACACAATAAATGTAACTCACACACTTGTCAAGAAGAAGAAAATATCTTCAACAACTTCTCGGCAATCTTGCCTTTCAAGATTTGCATGAAATTAATTTATTTAAAATTTAAAATTTCAATTTTCAAAAATACAATTTTATTTAACAATTCAAAATGCCATTTCCAAATAATATTTAATTTCAAATTTTATTTAAATTTATTCACACACATTTAAAACAATTTTAATTTAATCAATTAATTTATTTAATTAAATGAATTTAATCTTTTAGGATCAAATTATTTAACCAAACAAACTAATTTAATTAATTAAATAACATGTAAAAAAAAAAATTTAACATTTAAAAATTAATTTAAATAATAATAAATTAAAGCATAATAAACTAACATTAAAATTGACAATTTTTTTCCTTTCAAACCATTAATCCAAACAGGAACAAACAAAACAACCAAAGACTCCAAACTAAACTGACGATGTACTATGACTGGGTTAAAGACTAGACTAGGATGAACCATGCTACTACCTCCCAATCAACATTTTCATTGAGTCTTGACACACTCAGACCTGAGTAACTAGGTGGAGTCGGTGTCATGTACCTGCAATCCTGTAACCAAACAAATAACATGCATATACATATAATCCATTGTACAAGCACACCGTGCGGAGAAAATCATGAATATCATAGGGCACTCGCAAGCGAGTGATGCGACTCCGTTCTCCACACCAATACACGTCACATTAGACTAACTAATTAAATAACAGTTAGTCCATCATAAACATATATAAAGCAATAATCATCTGAAGGAAAACATCTACGCTATATCAAAGCACCATACAATCAATTATCACCATACAATGTATCATCAAATCACAAAGTGAATCCACTGTCGCTCAAAATCAGCGATCAAAATATCCAAACTAAAGTACCAAAATCTAACAGTATGAAAACATGTAACCAGAAAACATAAGCATAAATGGAGGGGTACTACACTCTATCTCTTTATATCCATATCTTTCTCTACCTCTATCACGATCTCTCTATCTCTTTCACCATCCCCCTCTATCTCTCTATATCACCCCCTTTCTATGTCTCTCACTCTCCCTCTATATATATTGAGCTATCTCTCCCTCTGTCCCCTATCTTCTTCTCTCTCTCCCTCTCTACATATCCCTCTCCCTATCCCCCCCTCTTCTTTCTCTACCTTTTCTACCCATCTATCTCCATCTCTTCTCTCTCTTCCTCTTCAACCTATCTCTCCCTCTCTCCCCCTCTTCTCTATCTCTCCTCCTCTACCTATCTATATCCTTTTATCTCCCTCCCCCTCTCTATCCCCCCTCTATATCTCCCAATCTCCCTCCTATCCATCTCTCTATCTCCACCTCTCTTCCTTTCTCTTCCCATATATCTCCATCTCTCTCTCTTCCCATATATCTCTATCTCTCTCTCTATTTCTCTCCCCATCTCTCTCTATCTCCCCATACTCATTTCTCCTTCTCTGTGTCCTTGTTTCTCTCCACTCTCTCATCTCTGTACTTGTAATCTGATTCTTTTGTTTTCTGTCTCTTTTGATATATATATATAATATGTATTAATGGCATTCTTCATCCCCCCTCCCTGTCCTTCCTCCTCCACTATCTCTCTTTTATCCCCTATCTCTCTATATTTATCTCCACTATATCTATCTATTTTTCTTCCTCTCTATCTTTCATCTCTACCTCTATTTTCCTCTCTCCCCCTTTATCTCTATACATGTCTCCCTCTCTATATCCATCCATTTATCTCCCTGATCTCTATCCCTCTTTATATTTTTATCTCTTCCATCTCTATATATCCCTTTCTCCTCTCTCTCTTTAACTCTCCCTATCCTTCTCTCCTCTCCTTATCCCTCTCCTTCTACATCTCCATCTATATCTCTATCTTCCTCTCGATCTCTATCTCCTTACCCCTTTATCTCTCACTCTTCCCCACTCTATCTCTCCCCCTTTTTATCGCTACCTCTCCATCTCTCTCTCTCTCCCTCTCTCCCTATTGCAAGCATAACATGAGCCTGTTGGTAATGGAGCTTGATCATCTTCCTAATTTAGAGGTTTTATTTCAATCATGTTTGGATCCCTGTAAGTGGATGCATAGTTTATTTGAAGCTATGATTTCTCCATTGAGACCTTTGTTGCACAAACAACATCATTTGCTAAATTTCCTACCAATTGACCTCATTTACTGCATAAATGTATGCAAAAAATAGACCAAAATTTATCCTAATTGAAATTCCACACTTTTTCAACGTACCCATTGCACACTAAGGTGTGATTGCTAGTAAAGTTTTATTTGTATGTTTTATTTTAGAACTAGAATGGTAGAGATAGGATAGAATAATACCATTGCTTGAAAAGTCATTGTAAGAACCGTAAATTCATACCTTAAACCAAGAGATGGCCAAGTAACACAAATCAATGCAAGATGATATCATTGGATTAGTATTAGTTGGCTAGTATATTATTACTAGATCAATCAAGAGAAAATTGATAGCTAAGTACTTGAATTTTATTTGATTGACCCTTGATAAATGCAAGATTATAGAGGTATTAAATGTTTCTCAATTGAATTAAAGAAAGTGGTTGGCATGGAAGTAAAATATTTTAGAAACTCATAAATGATACATATATAGATATATCTTCTTTATATTATCATTGTAATTAGTTATGTATCTTCGAATATAAAAAATTAAAAGGAATCCAATGTGTATCATCTAATAATAACTTATAGAAAATATCAAAAAGATCAATAATAAAAATATATATATTAACTAATAAGAAGTCATGCAAGCATACAATAGTATATGTTGGTAAAACTATAGTATATACAAGAAATCAATATATGCATACAATGTCACATGTTAGTAATACAAAACACATGTCACTATGTGGAGTCAACATGAGGAAACACTAATTTTTTGGGAAGGAAATAACCAATGATATGATCAAAGAATATCTAATCATAAATAGTTGTAGAGTAATTAGGATTTGATCATATGGAAATTTATAGGAGAGCTACAATAGTTGTAACATCATGAATTAACAACATTAAAAAGTGCATCATGAATTAATTATGTAATGGCATAAAAATTAAAAACATCATGATTTAATTATGTAACCATAAGAAATCAATATCAAATAGATAATATAATCGCATAACTCATACATTTCAATGTCATTGATCTTCTTTATCCAACTCTTTGTTTGTATCATCTGATCCATATTCGACATTGTAAGGATTGGTCACATCATCATCATTTTCATTGATATCAGTTTTGATAATGTCATCATCCACACAAATATCATCTTCATGAACATTAACTCCTACATCATCATGATCTAGTTCCTCTTCTTCGACATCTTCGTCAGGCACATCATCAACTAACTATTGATCCTGATCATCATCTACATCATCTTCTAGTTCTTCGGTATCTTCTTCTTCCACCACACTATACTTTACCGGCCTTCCTCTTGGATCATGTCTAACAACAAATGACCAACTCAGTTTACCTAGAACCTCTGAGTAAAATACCTGCTCACATTGGCTTGGAAGAACATAGGGCTCATTTCCAGCTCGCTCGATCGACCTTGTATTAACCATGGTAAATCCATTATCATGTTCAATAACAGTTCTCTCGGGATCATTTTCATTCAATCGTAGCCTATACCATTGGATGATGAACAAAACTAATTTGAAGGACTTAAAGTCACACTCAAGTATATCATCCAAAATCCCATAGTATCAATTTTTTGAGACTTCTGGATGTATGTCGCTTGTAGATGAAACATTAGTCACATGAAAGACTGCAGTTAACCCAGAATCACAAGTTTGGGCTCTTCTTCATAATTTTCAATTTGTTGTCTTTAACTATCATGTTGCAATATCACCTTTTCTCCTTGGTTGGTTCAATCATGATCTCTTTGTCAATTTTTTTGACCTTTCCTTCATATCTTATCCTCTCTTGAAGTGTGTCCCCATCATTATGCCCTACAACGCCACTTTCCTCTACCTCTTTAATGTTCTTGACCAACCACTCTTTGCTCTTCTCCCTTTCAACTTGTATATCTACATTCTCTTATTCATATTCATGATCAAAACCAAGATTTGTACTTACATTTACCTATTTAACGGCCTGTTGCATGGACTAAATATTTCTACCCTAACTTTATTGATTGCAAACTCCTCCTTTTTGTATTCTTC